>CM046809.1:1883053-2125553 GCA_025617405.1 Perca schrenkii | reverse complement strand
GACAAGATAAGGCTTTCTATCCTCCAAATGTTGACATACTCATGCTGACATGAAGTGCAAATGTATATTTAATAACATCTACAGCCCCCCCCCCTCACACCTCAGCTGGCATATTGAGTGACAACCAGATGATTTTGGGGTCTTGTCAGGCGAAGTACGCAGCTAGAAAGTGCCATGAGATTCACGTGTCGCCATTGATTGGGACATGTCCATTGCTGGTCTACAAGCTGCATGCAGATGCTGTTCCCAGAACACATATAGATGGCTCACACGTGTACTCAGTTCGGTGGTCCGAGAGTCCTACTGTCATTAAACAGGGTGCAGTATGTTAAGTGTAGTCCAGACTGAGCAGAGTGTGTACACGACATTTTCTATTAGTATTTGACAGCATGTTTAGCCCTGTTTAGATTTGACTTATCTTGGATAGGGAGGGTGATTTTAATATTGCATTATCCTGATCAGAGATTTTGTTCCCAATCTAATCCAAAATACAGAGCTGCCCAAGTAAAACCAAGGCCGTTTCTTGAGGCCAGGTGCAGCTCAGAAAACATCGCTTTGCAGAGCACCAATCTGTGTCTTGTAAATGGGCTTGTATGGCTCTCAGAATGACTTCACGATGGTTTGTGCGTTGTCTTAGGTCCAGCTGAAGAAAAACAAGGCCTTCAGACATTTTAAGAAACTACAGGAAGCCCGACCAGAGTTCAACAACCAGAAGCTCGAAGACTTGCTTCAACTTCCCGTTCAGCGGATCGACCAGTAAGATTTCTCCTTCTGTCTAAATGAAAAGGCCTGATGGTACTTTTCTTTTTCTCTAGCTAGGTAAACCCTGTGGGATACTACCTTTTTAGTTTTGTGCATGCGCGCGTGTGTGACTGTGTCTGTGTTAGGGCTGCACTATATTTTGTTTCATCGTCTAACGTAATTTACACTGATTTAAGTCTCCTAGTTTGTTGCTAGTGGGTGACATGTAGGCTCTGCATGCACAGCAAACCACCAATCACAATCAATGTTGATCAATTTATCAAACAACCAAAGCCGGCCCCGCTAGTCGACCACAACCTGAAATTTAGAGGAAGCAATATGCATTATTAATATCATTGACTTTAGCCTGGATTGATAGTATTATATGAATACAATGGTGTCCTGTCAGTCAACCAGTGTATTTCACTACCTAATGTCCCTCTCCAAAATCTCTTCAGAAGAGTTGGGGATTAGGAAGGTACAGATTCAATTATTAGCAATTCATCAAAGTTTTATCAATATTAATAAAGTTATGAATATGTATATTAATAACTTTACCAAATTGACAATCAACCCACCCTGGAATCAGGGACCAATAACTTAACTGTGAAAACCGTCTCATAGGTGGTGTTCTCTTTGAAAATACAGATCTTAATTAAGTTGATTAATTCATCTCATATTTATAAAGTAAACGGGAAGGGTGAAATTTGACCACTGACGTGTTCAGCCAGCTGTTATTACAACATATACACAGATATTCACAAACAACTGCTCTTTAAAGTATACTAGAATGTATTTAACTTCCAAATTATTAATTGTCAATCAAAACTTCTTCAATCAATAAACCTATTTACTTGTTACAACTACAACAAAGGGTGTGTGTGTGTGTGTGTGTGTGTGTGTGTGTGTGTGTGTGTGTGTGTGTGTGTGTGTGTGTGTGTGTGTGTGTGTGTGTGTGTGTGTGTGTGTGTGTGTGTGTGTGTGTGTAATTTTTAGTCTGAATATATCTATATCCTATGAGAGCCTGTTTTCCCTATTTTTTAAAATTTTAGGGGTGGGGGTTGTGTGTGTGTGGTGGGGGAAATTGAGCCCACAATTTATGCAACAGACAATATTCTCTGCCGGGTCACATTTGGCCCGTAACACCACGTATGTTACTTTTTTTTTTTACTTACTTACTACCTTTTGTTGCGTTACAATAGCTGTTTCTGAGGATATCATGAAGTCTTTTTCCAATCAAAAGAAGTAAATGGTAATTTTTACATGTCTGAACTTGAAAACTGGTCAAACATGACCCTAACACCATATAAGGGTTACATTTCATTCATAATGGTCTTAAAAAGGGCTTCAAAAGTCTTCACTTTGACTTGGTGAAACCTGCAGAAACTCTGTTCAACTTCCTTCACATCTTCAGTTGTCTCTTTGTAATTGATGCTAAAGTTATATCAAATATTTCAGTGTTTTTTTTTTACTTGAAACAGTGTTTGTGGTGGTTCCACCATGGAGAGCGCTGCTGGAGATGGGTCACACATTTTATGCTTGACTTCTGTTTTTGCTGTTTAGTTGTTTTTCTTTCACCAGTCACCCGCTGCACTGCACAATGTATAGTCTCCGTGACAGATGTAATTATTATTATTTGACGTAGCACCATGCAAGTACTCAAGCTGTCCAGAAACTGTCAAAATGTCTTTTCTTAAGCACAAGTTTTTGTTGGCTGTAATTTCATGCGGTCCTGATCTTGCTTGTTAATTAGTGGAACGAGGAGAAATGGGCAGAAACGTTCTTTCCTATGCAGCAGATATCTGACAGAGGTTTATCAAGCTGCTTGCTTGTATTTTAATTAGGCCCTTTTACGTCTCACGTTCTCATCTCTCCAGATGTACAGGCGAGCACTCTCTGTGTTCCATCCATCCATCATGGAAGAGAGAAGTTGTCTCTGAGATGAGCTGACCCTTCACCTTAACATCTGAGACACTTTGCTGTATCTCCTTTATGTTCACTTTCTCCTCTACAACAAAGAAATCACCTTCCCTTTGTTTTCTCACTGGTCCCATGCCTCGGGGATTATGTGGAACTCTGGGAATGTGCATTTCAAGCTTTGAATACTGACAGGGACGCACTAGTCTATATCCACGACGTTCCACTTCCGGGATTGCTCCGGTGCCGGCGGAAATTCCACCGGAACACACTCTTTTTGGAAGGATGTCCGTCCCCTTCCTCTTTCTTTGTGTTGGCGTTCTAACCTCTGGTGGATTCATGAGGACTATGGTTAACTGCTCCTCAGCTCTCTGCAGGGTAAATCCAGACAGACTGTCGGTCCAATCTGAGTTTTCTCTCACACGACTAAAACTACTTTTGAACGTACACACGTTCCACCAAAACAAGTTCCTTCCAGAGGCTATTTAGCAGAGGCACCGTGGCTCCGTCTGGAGCTTAGCACCGCCCAAGACGATTGTGATTGGTTTAAAGAAATGCCAAAAAATCAGAGCACGTTTTTCTCCCATCCCAGAATGCTGTGAGGACTAACCAGACCCTCCTCCCCAGTGCTGTGGAGGAAGGTCTTGCAAAGCGATACTAGGAATGCACCAATCCTACCTTTTCTTTCACGACGATACGATTCATCAACACAGGGTGTAATATCAATACTATATTCACAAAATCTGTATACCGCATTGTGCGTACCTCATAGGAATCATTTTAATGTAAGGTACGCTTGCGTGCGTGTTGTCATATCATTAGGTTAATTAAAACTGCTGGCTGGTATTTATTTATTTTGTGACCTCCATAGTTCATTGATGGGTAATTTGCTCACAACGCTGTGGAGATAGAATCATAATCAGCTTTAATGGCCAAGTGAGTGTGAACACATACAGGAAATGTAACGCCGGCTTTTTATTTTTGAAGTGCTGTGAGGGAAAGAAGGGGGGGCATCTTTGCCAGCAAACGTAGCAAAGGCAGCTTTACATAGTAAAATCAGTACAGACTAGAGAAAAATGTGTCTGTCTGGTTTTGATTAATAAATTGCTAAAAAATAAGTAACATTATAAAAACTACAATTTCCGCCTTTCGGTTTTATGCCCTCACCAACCAGTCAAGTTGCAGTTTACAACCATGTTTGTCCAGACTCGTAATATATATATGTAGTTAAGACTGATGCTAATTTAGAATTTTTTTCCTGACCGATAGCCGTCCTTCTGCACAGCCACTCTGTGTAGAGCCTTCGCAGAAGCATAAATCCCGCTTTAGTCTTTAGGTTATTGAAAATGGCTTACAACTATTTTCTGTACTGGAGTGAGAGGCCTGTTTACTTTTGATGCAGCCAATAGGGGAAATGAGAGTACCCTCTAGGGCTGCACGATATGAGGAAGATATGCGATAATGTTTTTGAATCTCACGATAACGATATTACTTGTGATAAATAAACCGATATTAAAGTGTACTCAGTTCTGCCTTTCTGCTGCTTTCAGTATTGTAAAATATTGTTTGTTGGATTAAAAACAAATGAAGGGAAATCCTTTCCAGCTTTCATTTATTGAACAAATTGAACATTAAATGAAATATAAAAGGCACCACCAAAAAAGCATGACCGTTACATTTTAAAATGCAGTTTTCTGCTGATATTTTAGTGTTTTTCATGTGTTTATTGCGCCAGTTGATAACGCGATGATGATACAAAACTATATATTGTGCAGCCCTAGTACCCCCCCCTCCCTCCCTCATATGAGTATGCTGACCACTGTTGTATCTGATTCTGACACATAATCAGTGGGCCACATTCTCTCTAGCACAGCCCTCTCTCAGCGCCTCTTTCTCTGCACTTCCCATCATCATCATTGATTCGTCCGTCGTCCTCAGTGAAACTCAGGAGACTCGAGGGATGTGTCTAATTGTATGATGATTTTAAGTGGCACGGCTAGATAATCATCTCTGGCTGGCGCCTTACCTTGCTCCGGCTCCGTGGCTGGGAATAGCAGGAAATTGTTGTCACTTATCACCATTCAAGGATGATGGATGGCGAGCAGGGCACAGAGTGTGGATACTTATGTTGCTGCTGGGGGAGGAATAAAATCATTGCCTTTATTAAGTGGCATTCACTAGAGCCGGCTAGAGCAGTCATCACCGTCCTCCCCACTGAGATCTCCATTATGACAGTGATGGGGTCTCGAGTTGATTGTGGCAGTGAATAGCAGCCCTCTCGGCCTGGATTGGCCGTGTTTGTGTCAATAATAGAGAAGCAGCTCTCGTACAGATGGCAGCACTTGGAGGCCTTGGGATATATTTGCTCTAAGCTGAGCACCATTTAGTATAACAAGGGAATGTCCCAGTGGTGGGCTCACTGTAGAGACTGAGCATGCTCTGTGTAAAGGCCGTACATCTCCAGAGGTCTCCGGGTCATTGTCATACTTGCTAAGCATTGAGGAGCGTGTAGCTTTGTGCTGTATCGGCCATGCTTGTTTTTGTCTTTCAATTGTCAAGGTAGGATTTCAAATTGTCGGCTTCATGTGCTCAGGTAGTTCCATCATGTCTGACAGCTAAACACACTAAAGGTCTCCAACACAAGGTCAGAGCATTAATTAATTTCTTTTGAAAGAACTGTGTAAGAGCCTTTCTTAAGTGGCTCCTCTCCTTGGTCTACACGCACTGAGTTGTATTTCTGTTAATAATTTGTGTTACATTGTCTGTCAATTGACCCTACAGTTCATTGTCAAGTTTGAAGTGAGGCTTGCAATGAAACAAAGTTTCATCAATTAAGGTCTGAGACTGTTTTGTTGTCATTCATTACTTGATTTTATTGAGCCTGAATGTAGAGACCACACTTGGTAATTGGGAAGAAAAGTTTAAGATAAGGAATATTGAATAAAAGCCGCTTTCCGACAAAGTAGTTACAGGAACGTAGTTATAGGAAAAGTCCACTTCTAAGCAGTTCTACTAACTACTCTCCCCCAAAACCGTGCGTGTGTGTAAGACGGCCGGACAGCGAGGTTGTCAAGCCCGCAGGGCACGCTTGTGGAGTTTAACTCCGAAAAGACAGTTGACCACAGGTTCCCGTTAATCTTATGATGGACATGTGTTGTGATATTTGAACAAACAAACCGTCAACGGCCAAATAAAAGCCTGTTATTTACGAAAGTGGTCTGAGAGACCTCCGGCTTACAGCGGGGTTTCTGAGCAGGACTGGCCCAGTGACGAGCTCGCGGCCGGGGCAGGCACCTGCTGGCTGTCGCCTCACTTCATGGAGCTTCTCACCTCCGAAAACTTTGAAGAAAATTGTCAATTCTGCGTAAATTTTCGCAAGACTGCCTATGTTCGAAATGTTAACCGTTCATTTCTCGCCTAAAACGTTGTCAGAAGTGAATTTAGTGATGAATAAGATGGCGAAAATTGTTAAAATTGTCCCATTGTTGGTCTGTCTGTACCGGAAACCCGACCCTCGTTGACCTAGGTCCCTATGCTGAAAAGGGAACAGCGAAAAGACCCTGCCCTGAAGTAGGAGCTGAAAGAGTTACAGGAACTGCAGCCAGAGGAACTTAAAAATCCCCAAATTGGTCCAGTCGGAACACGAGGAAAAAAAAAAAGAGTTCTAGGAATTTTATGTTCTATGAACTGCAAAAATCCCTCCGGTCGGAGAGCGGCTATAGAGTATCTAGTATAAAGTCGTCTGAGAGGTAGATACACACCCCTACTCTGGATTGCCACGGTAGAGCAAGCAGTGGCACTCAGTGCGTTTACATGCACAGCAGTATGGTCTGACCCCGTATGCAGGGAAGAATGGGAAGGAGGACGGAGTAACTCTACCTCTTGTACAGTAGGTGGCGCTCTGCCAACATACAACTAGTTTATTCTTCCGGACGACCTTTGTCAACATTACACCGAATGGCCACTAAATAGGACAACTTCATGTTTCATTTACACACACTTATCACAGCATAGGAGAGCACCGTGTTCCCGCCAGACGACTGAGAACTTGTTTGGCTCATTATATCTGTAACCAGTGTCGGGTGGAAATAGCAAGCTAACTTCGTTAGCTAACTAACATTAACGTAAGCCAGCGGCCGCAGCGTTGTCTGTCCACTTTTTTGCCGCAACAGCGTTGACAGCCCCGGAGATGGACAATCTGAAGGAGTTCTCTAGCTCTGTTAACCAGGATATGAGAACCGGGGTAAGGTGTTAGACCTGGTATTGCCTTAACCCGATATATAATTGTTTATTTAAACTCGATGTAAACGCACTGAGCGTCTTCGATAGAATGGCGAGGTTGGCAGCTGTGGCTCAGAGGATAGGCAGGTTGTCCATTCAATCCCCAAGTGTCCTTGGGCAAGACACCAGCACCTTGAATAGTAGCTCACTGCCATCAGTTTGTGTGGGGAAATTTGGTGAATCGCAAGCAAATTGTAAAGCGTTGTCCAACTAAGGTTAAAATCCCTATACAAGTGCAATCCATTTCCCATCGGAGCATGTCAGGCTGCTCCCGTTCCTGTCATCCTTCTCTATTTCAGTAGCGCTTCCCTGATTTTTAGTCCAGGCTGGGTTTGTAAAAGTTCATAACCTGTCATCCTGTATTCCTACGTTGTTCTGTGAACAATGACAGAGTGGAGAAAAACACATCGGGTGTTTTGACTGACCAGTTTGAATTGGGGGCTTCTCGACTGATGAGTCCAATCATTAAGGTTCATGAGGCAGCACTAATTTCTTCCCTGCAATGTATTAACATAAAAACTGTCTGACTAATTTTTACACTGATTTAAGTTGACTCGTGCAGCAGCACCCAGTAATAAAAGCTCCAGTCATTCTGGAGTTTGACTGAAAAGTGTTTCCTAATGTCTACATTTACTTTCTCTTTGAGTTACAGTAAAGAGACTCTTCACTTCATAATACATCTGAATTGCTCAAGTTTGGACAGTGGAATGCGTCTAGTCTTCTGTATTTACCACGGATACGCATTCCTTTCCTTTTAAGCTATTAAAGTTGAGTAATTACCCACAAGCCCATGCCATGTTGACTAACCCATGCAGAAGCCTGCTGGTGCATCGTGTCTCTTAATTACCAATTTGAATCCTTAATGCATGTATGGGAAGCAAAATAATTAGACAGATATTTCCTCCATCTCTTTTCTTTACTGACGTGTGTGCAAATGCCCAAATGACCTGACATGTCTGCCAGGAGAGAGTGAGAAAAAAGCATGCATGTCATCTGCATACGATAAAGGAATTAGCAGCTCCTGCTGCAGCAGGCACACCCCTCCACCAGCACATGCTTTCTGAAGCTGCATTCTTCATTAAAATATCTGAACTGTCATAAATATGCTTCAGCTTACGTTATTGTCTCATTATCTTTTCTTTGCTTTGCTGCTAATGAGCGGGACAGGGCAGCTGAACGAGAGAGTTCTGTTTACATTATTTGAAATGTGCCGTAATAATGCTCATTAGAGTGTTCCCTTTTTGTTACACAGTTGCTTTAATTAGATTTTTGTCTCCACTCCTTAACAAGAACGAGGGTATCCATCGCTAATAATGCCTGTAATGTATTTGTTATTACACGATGAGACAAGAAGAAAAAGACGTGAAATTATTTCTCTTTTTAAGCATCTCTTAATTAAAAGAGGGTAAATTGGCTCTCGTTTGGCTTCTGTTTCATTTCCAATGAGTAATCGACTACAAGAGCAATGCCCTCCTCCTCCTCTTCCTCCTCCTCCTCCTCCACCCACAGACCCACCGCCGTGCTAACCTGCTGTTCTGTACTTCATGCTAATGCAGCACACGCTTTGCTTTTTTCAGCAGATAGAGTTGCTCAGTTGTCATGGAGATAGGTTAGTTGTTATCACATGAGCTTAGTATGACACGTCAGTCGTTCATGTAGTTGTATTTGGGAAGAAACAGTAACTTCTGTCTCTGTACGAAGACGGTCTCCGGTGTCAAATATCAATGTCCTCCTTGATCTTTCCACGGCCGTCCACAGACTCCTGCTCGCTGGCCTTTGACCTCTTCCCAGTGGACACTGAGTGGGTTCGCTGGAGCAGTCATCGCCGTCCTCCCCACTGAGATCTCCATTATGACAGTGATGGGGTCTCGAGTTGATTGTGGCAGTGAATAGCAGCCCTCTCGGCCTGGATTGGCCTCGTTTGTGTCAATAATAGAGAAGCAGCTCTCGTACAGATGGCAGCACTTGGAGGCCTTGGGATATATTTGCTCTAAGCTGAGCACCATTTAGTATAACAAGGGAATGTCCCAGTGGTGGGCTCACTGTAGAGACTGAGCATGCTCTGTGTAAAGGCCAAACATCTCCAGAGGTCTCCGGGTCATTGTCATACTTGCTAAGCATTGAGGAGCGTGTAGCTTTGTGCTGTATCGGCCATGCTTGTTTTTGTCTTTCAATTGTCAAGGTAGGATTTCAAATTGACGGCTTCATGTGCTCAGGTAGTTCCATCATGTCTGACAGCTAAACACAGTAAAGGTCTCCAACACAAGGTCAGAGCATTAATTCATTTCTTTTGAAAGAACTCTGAAAGAGCCTTTCTTAAGTGGCTTCTCTCCTTGGTCTACACGCACCGAGTTCTCCATCCATCCATCCATCTTCGTCTGCTTATCAGGGGGCGGGTCGCAGTGTCGGTCATGTAGTTGTATATGGGAAGAAATGGTAACCTGTCTCTGTATGAAGACGGTCTCTGGCGTCAAATATCAATGTCCTCCTTAGGGCTGGGCACCGAAAGTCGATACTTTTATGGCACCGAATGCCATAAAATGAGTATCGGAAAATTATGAATCTCTCGGTGCCAAATTTCGGGTTCCAAAAGCATCTGAACGCTTAAGCACAAGCTTATCTGTCCTCTCTGCATACTTGACAGAGAGCAGAGCGCTGACTGACACGCGCACACACACACACACACACACACACAGAGCGGTGCAGACGGAGTAAACTATGTTGTCTGCTCTGCAGTTTCGTTGAAGTCCCAGAGAGTCACAGCGATGCCGATAAAGGGGTTTCGAGTGTAGTTACAGTTTTTCATAACTTCACGTGGCCAGCGTTTGCTGGGATGTGATATTAATGGCGAGACGAAAGTGGTCGCGGTGCTGTTGACGTTACACTTCCTCTTAGACAAGCAGGCACAACGGTGGTTTCTCTGCCCTAATGACTGACTGACAGGCTGAGCTTGTAAGGCAAGGCAACATTATTAATGTTACTCTGAGTGAGCAGTTTTACCAGAATTTTTACATTTTGATAACTGTTTTGATTCACAATTACGTTGGAAAATAAAAGCTTTGTATTTAATGTATTTTTGTTGATGTTGAAATGGATTTTAAAACATATTGTATTGAAAAAAAGTATCGTTAGGAACCGACATCGAAACTGAGGTATCGAAATTGGCACCGGATCGAATGATTCTGAACGATGCCCAGCACTAGTCCTCCTTGATCTTTCCACGGCCGTCCACTGATTCCTGCTCGCTGGCCTTTGACCTCTTCCCAGTGGACACTGAGTGGGTTCGCTCGGGTGTTCATTCACTCTCTTTTCTTGCTGTTTCGGTGATGGGAGTGTTCCCCACAGCTGTCCCATGTGATGTCATGGTGATGTCATACATTACTCCAGTCTTCTTCTCTGGGACCCTTATTATTTACCCAAATATTTCAAAACCATAACAATTCCAAGAGCTAGTAAAGCAGTCGGAATCGGAAAAAAACAGAATTACTGGCTAACATCTCAGTCACATTAGCTACAAGACACAGAGACAAAGCGACAAAGCTACAATTCATTTTCAATGGGAGGGGCCGTTTGCCAGCAAGGCGGGGCCAAAATGGACAAGAAGTTTGGTTTATGCAAATGCTGAGCGATGCGACAAAGCGTCAGCCAATCGGAGTGAAGGTAGCGGGAGTGCAGCGTAACGTCTGTAGCTCGAGTCGAAGAAAATAATTCAAGATGGCCGAAAACGCTTCAGGACATTGGGCCTCATTCACCAATATCTTCTATCTATCTAAGTTTTCTCTTAAATATGTTCTTAAGAAGGTTTCTAAGAAAAGTTTACGCCGGATTCATGACGTGTTCTTAAACAGCAGATTTGTTCGCACCTGTGTTCTTAGGATTGATGAATCCCACGTCTTCGTAACTGAAAGCGCGTGCCAGTTGTTCCTAATTAGCATAAGAAAACGCCCCAAAAATTCCCATATAAGGACATGAGACTTCCTGTGCACCTCCTGGGAGACAGGTTGTCGGAGCTTGTCGGAGCTTGTCGGAGCCGCGGTGGAGGAAGTACTGAATCTCAGTAGGCCTACATAAATAAAAGTACAAATAACCAGAGACATATTTACTTTAGTAAAAGTAGAAGGTGTCCACAACCACAAACAAGGCCTGGCTTTTAAGAAAAGTTCCTATCCTAACCATGAAACGAAAATATGTTAGAATCGGAATGCGGTTGGTTTTATTCATGGATGTATTTCATTTTCTTTAACCATGCAAGTAAGCAAATAAAGTGTGTGAAGCAGTGGACATGGGGAGATGTGAAGAGGTCCAGCCAAATAAATAAGATATAAACGCGTCTTACACAGCCTGGCGGAGGAGTAAACGACGCTGTGGAGAGAAATAGATATAGCAACTTTGATTTAAAAACGGGAATAATAAAAAAACTAACGTTTTCATTTTCACTTTTACCGGGGCTGTATTACCGAGGGTCAGCGGCGCTGCGCCCGGGCTCTGGAGCACCGGAGCCGGCTTGGATCAGCGGTGCCCCATATATACAGTATCTATGGCAACCAAACTTTACTGGTGAGACAAACGTGTGACGGTCAGGAAGACGTTTTGGCAGGGGGGAAACTGATCAGAAAATGTAACGGAACATTGTAGAAATGTAGTGGAGTAGAAAGTATAGATAATTGCTGCAAAATGTAACAAAGTAAAAGTCAAAAGTAGGCTATGCACTATTGAGTCTACAATCTACTACTAAAGTAAAGTACAGATAGGCTACGTGAAAAATGTACTTAAGTACAGTTACGAAGAATTTGTACTTTGTTACATTCACTGCATTTCGGCCCTATAAATAGCGATCAATCACCAAATAACGCAGGATTTAATCAGTTTAATTGCTGATGTAAATTGCAGTGATGGTGTCTTTTTTGAATAATATGATTTTTTATCAACAAATGATCAGAAATACATTACATTACAATACTATCATTGTAAACAACTGTAGAATAAAATGCAGTAAGCAATCATTTGGAGCAAATTATCATCACTCAAATGTGCGTAAGAGTGCTTTTCAGTGTTCGTAGATTTTGTTCTTAGTTAAGAACAAATCCAAGTTAAGAAAACATTAGTGAATGCCAGAATCTTCGTAAAAAAGTGCGTAAGAAGGGTTTAAGAACACATTTCTTCGTAAGAACGCTTGGTGAATGAGGCCCATTGTATTTATGTATATATCTGATATGTTTGGCATTTTATCTCATATATTTTGTTACTTTTATTGAGAAATAAATACTTTTAAATCCAAAAACATTGTTTTTATGACTTAACAATACCTCTGAAGTAACTTTTAAGACGTGCTTGAAGGTAGCACCGGAGAATTTCTGTTTACTGTTGCCAAGCAACCAGGGGTAGGCTAGGCACGCTCAGGAGCGCCCACAAGTGAATGCCTGTCGCTCTCTTTTGCAGCTAATGTGACTGTAGGGTAATGAAGCAAGTTTCCAAGTGCAGCTTGAAGAATCACCGTTGTGTTCTATTCTCTACACACACAGTCCTTACAAACACTGTCACACTCTCTAACACATGTCTTACTCCACTAATGCCACCACATGGACCAGTATCAGTGGTGTACAGTCTGCTAGTATCACTAATGGCCTCTCTCAGTGGCACCACTATGTCTCAAAAAAAAAACAAAGCCCAGACTACACAGAGAGAGGGCTGCAGAGGCAGACACACAGTGGAAATCAATGGCAAGTGTCAATGCACTTCAAGGTCACATCATCCTAGTAAAAAGGATAAAGATTTCTGAGGAAGCTGACACTCTTCACAACCATTTACCTTAGATGGAAACTGAATTTGGAACCAAAAGTTACTTAGTTTCACTATAGATGGGTTGCATTTTCTCGATTTTGTGTATGTAAAGAGGACATATAATGCAAAATTGATTGCTGATTGTCCACTGATACTTACTGAATGGACTTTTTCTCATTGGGATTTCCTCGCTATCGAGTACCTGGTCACTCGGCAGGAGCAAAGCATGCAACTTGGGTGTCGGCTGCAAGGACCAACAGAAAAGTCTTCGTGACCTGCCGTCGTCTGTGGATTTAAAGACCCAGCTGATTAACTTTATTCTCTACTGAAATGGCCCCAAAACAACTGGAAAACTATCGGAGACCCAACTTTATACACAACATCGCTAACCTTTGCCATTTGATTTGTTGTTTTACTGTTTATTATGCAGGTTAGGCTGTTGAAGTTAGCATTAGCAGGTTGCACAGCTAATGTGGCTAGCATCAATTGTAGGCCCCCATGCTGGATCAATGTGAGTATGCAATACTAAGAGATTCATACGTCATACTGCTGTGTGTGTGTGTGTGTGTGTGTGTGTGTGTGTGTGTGTGTGTGTGTGTGTGTGTGTGTGTGTGTGTGTGTGTGTGTGTGTGTGTGTGATGTGTGTGTGGATGTGTGTGGGGATGTGTGTGGGGATGTGTGGATGTTGTGTGTAGTTAACAGCCAGCAGCATACAGCTTCTACTAAATGCATCTATAGCTATTGACATAATTCAACACGTTCAACTCAAAGCCCAGAAAACTCTGCCTTGTGTAGGCCTGTATAGCTGCAGGTAAGCCAGGGTCTGTTTTTATTCTTTGGACAGAATCCTCTTTTTGGTCACCGCCTCCAGAGAGTCCAGGTCCTTCACTCACTGAGCTGGTCTTACCAAAGAGCTTGTTAGTGTCTCTTTCCCCTCCCGCTCCTTCCCTAAGCGCCACGGAGGGAAGCCAAACACTGTTCATCTAAACACACCGCTTTATTGTTTTATCTCAGGTCTTGATTCACTTGTCATTTATAACTTCTGAACGCAGTGATAGTCAGTGCTTCATTTGTTTTCTGCCACGCAACGCGTCATGTTCCAGCTGTGTCTGTCCGAGGTTGTCCCCATCAACACTACTTCAGGGCCAAACCTGTTCTCTCCGTCTGCGTCAATCAGTAGCTTGAGTCAGGCTGTGTGTAGGCACGGGCCGGTATGATGACCTTCAGCAAAAATAGTTTCACGGTATTGCAATTACAGCTTTAAAATGTTTTATTTTTCAAATGTCAGGATAAAAAAAAAAGTAAAACTTTTATTCCATTCAACACAATGGGTCCTATCTTGCACCCGGCGCAGCGCAAACCTGACGCAAGTGTCTTTGCTAGTTTAAGACCGACCCAGTTGTCAGTTTCCTGTCCAGCACCTGCGTCGTTTAAATAGCAAATGCACCTGCGCCCATCTGTGCACCCATGGGCGTGCTGGTCTTAAAGGGAGGTGTGTTCAGGTGCATTCTGGGCGTATTGCTATCTTGAGGCAGCGGGAAGTGATCGCGCCATTGACCAACAAAAACCTGGTCTAAAGTCAATAACGCAGCATTTCATTGTTATTTTAACAGAGCATTAGTAAAATTACAAATTAGAAGATTACAAATAAAAATATTACGGTGCAAATCCTCCATCATAACAGCAATGCTCCAAGGTCCAAACGCGCCTGGCTTTTAAAGGGAATGGGAGATGATCTCCGATTGGTTTATTGCAAGTTATGCCCAAAACACACCTCTGATTAATGAAGACACTAAGTACAACCCTTTTCAACCATGCGTCTGGACCCTTTTTTCCGCCGTCAAACTAGCAAAAGTGGATTGGGACACGCACTAAACACACCGGCGCCAGGCGCCCGATGTATTTGATTTTGAAACACACTGCACACTGGCGGGGAGAGGGATTACTAAACTGCCCTTTCTGTCCTTGTAGACTGCTACAAAGACAGCTCATGCCTTAGGAACGGCTGAAACCGTGACTTTGCCTAGTTGTGTGTACAGTTAGATTCCTCTGAGGGACATTTTGTGAGGCACCACTGTAGTTTACATGAGTGACGTCAGATGGAAATGGGGAAAAAAAAGCACGTCTCGCTCACTTTCACCAACAAACAACAAACCTTTTTTTCCTGTGATATTTGAAGACTGTGATCACACAGTGACCTGTTGTTGTTTTTTCTGTTTTCTCCCAGGTATAAGCATTTCCTCCAGGACCTGACTGCCAACACGAGTCAAGACAACCCCGAGTTTCAGCAGCTTTCAAGTAAGCGTCTTTTCTGATTGTGCTGCTGCTGCCTAAAAATCAGCAGATAAAAAGGAGATTAACCCCCGGTGCTTTCATAGCAATGTGGAGCAATGTATCTGGAGCTGCACGCTCAAATTAGAACACGTGACGCCGAGGTTCGACGCCGTTGTCAGAATTGTTGTGGTTTGTCAGCGACAGCAACCCAACAACAAGTGATGAGGGGGGTGCTGATGTGCTTTGCATCGCTAGTCACAGAGTGGAACTCTTCCTACCTGTGACAAGCCGTTTGGAGAGCGGGAGAGTTAAGCAAAGCTGTACAATTATAGACTGCAAGGCCAGTCCTCCAACAGCAGGGAAAGAAAAATAAAGCAACCTGTGAACTACTTTAATGTCAGCAGTCCGACTTTGTCACGATGAAAGACAGCCCTCATTATCTTCATTTGAGCAACAAAAGAAAAAGCCCTCTTTACCCTTTCATTCCTCATTTGTTGTTATTGTCACAGCGGCGCTTGGCTAGTGGAGAAATGAAAAGCGAGGCGAAGCTCAATATGCGTGTGAGTTCTAGTTTGATGAGGATTTTGACACGATTAATTGGGCGCGGATCAGAGGATGTTAAGCAGGAGCCCGTCTTAATAAATAAAAAAATCTTCGACATCAAGACGAATCCCGATAATGACTAATTTCAATCGTCAAATAAACACCGAAACTGACTCAAGTGCGAATGTACACAAGGAATTATTTATGTGTATCAATTAAAATCTCATTGCTGGTGTGCTGCCTTTGCTTACAAATTAAAACAGCCTCTGACTCTAAGATGAAGGTACATATCTAAATGTGCTCCACCATCGCCTCTTCCTCTTCTCATTAGAGATCCTTTTTTAAACTCTGCTGCTGTGTGTGTGTGTGTGTGTGTGTGTGTGTGTGTGTGTGTGTGTGTCTCTCCTGTAGTCAGCCTGGTTGTATTGTAAAGGGAATTATTTAAAAAAAGAAATTCCAGACAAATCACATTGTATCTGATTAAGCCAACTAGCAGATTGAATCACCAGAGGCCTTGTTGTTGTTTTCTCTTGTTGTGCTGCTCTGTGTCAGTTTGCTCTTCCTCTTCTTTGTTTCTTTTCCTCCCCCCCCTCCAAGCTCCCCTTCTCCCCTCATAGTGCATTCATGCTGGATTTAATTGTTGTAATTGCAGTGCTCCAGGAGTTTTCATCAGCCCCGCTGTAATACGACACCCCTAACGCCTGACTCGGGCTGCAGTAACCGTCGCCGCGTCTGACCTGACGCAACTCCCGAACTCTGTCAGAGGTTTAACAATAAAAGTGAGCCTCGCGCATGCCGTGGTCAAACACGCTCTAAATAGTGAATAAATGGAATCAAGAGCTGTGCGAAGTGGAAGACGTCTTCCGAATGTCTAATGGGCTAGATGTATTATTAATGCCTCGGCCAGAACTCAGCTCCAGAACGCCGTAATTAGGAGTGTTGTTTTTCTAAAGCAGGCGATGGAAAATATTCCAAACATGTACAACAAAGGGGAAAAAAAAAAAGTCTACACGGATGCCTTGTTTGGTTTACATTGTAATTGTTGTGAAGTTAAGCGAGCCAATTAGGCTGTGATTATTTTAGTGTAGACGAGTCACCCTGAGGATCAAGTTCATCCGCGGAGTTCCAGCGCTCCCAACAAACGCAGGGAAAGTTGAGGTTGAAATTAGAATCCATCTGTTTGTTGTTATTTTGGATGCGTTAATGATGTAGTTCTAAATGTTTACAGCAATTATTATGGCTGCACACGGTAATTGGATGCTTCCGTCTATTTTGCTGATTTGCCTATTTGTTCTGGTAAGATTTTATAGCTTTGTACAAAAAAGTTAGTGAAAGAGTTCTTTACATGCAGATACTGTTGCTGTGGCATTATATATATAGATAGTCCGTTGGCAGTTTGATTGACGTACAATGAAAATAGCTCAGTTTTGATATTCTGTTGATTGACTGAGGAGGGCAGGACATTGTTCCTCAGTACATTTTGAATACTGGCTCAACTGTGTTCATAGTTCTGAATAAGGAAAAGAAAAACTGTACTTAAAGTTGGTACAGACCTTTTTTTGTAATACTTTTATTGCAATTCCTTCACTTAATTTACAATCCATTACTGTACGATGCAGTACAATTACAATTATTATTTTTGATAGATAGATAGATATGTACATATCTGTGCAATCCACCCAGTGCTGATAATAATAATAACCATAATAAACAAAAGCACTCCTCATAGCTAAAGAATAAACAAAAATAAAAAGTAAAGACATATATCCATGTATATTAGGGGTGTAAGAAAAAATCGATACACTTGAGTGTCGTGATATTTTATTTTGCAATACTGTATCGATTTTCAAAAACTATAAAACAAAATGCGTTTGTTTTTTTAGTTTACGTTAAAAAATGTTCATGTAAGACAGTGGTTCCCGTTTATGTTGTGTTTAAACCCCCTACCGCTAGATGGCTATGCTGAGACGCACCACTAGTGTCCTTGCCTAACCGTGCCTAGCAGGGCCTGACTTTATGCTAGAAGCTAACAACGTAGCTATGGCTGAACTTTGGCCTACTTTAGCATATAAACATTAGCTCACTAAGAACCTGGGAACCACAATCCCAAACTGGCAGTTTGATTTTCTACTGAATTGTTTACCTAAAGTAAACTTCTTTGACTTTTAAGAACATCATGTCTTTTTTTAAAATATTAGTTTTTCTAAAATTATACTTTAAAACAAATCCCAATATATCACCTTACGCACAGCATTGAAATATATTGAATCGTGACCCATGTATCGTGATACGTATCATATCGCCAGATTCTTGCCAATACACAGCCCTAATGTATACGCATATACACATACACACCTATCCACTTCTAAACATACATCTATAATTATCTACGTATACACATGTGCATACATACACTCCCAAAACTTTTACCTAAGAAACATGGGAGTTGATTTGTGTGTAAAAAGTTAGCACACACCATACCTTAACTTAACACAATAACTTGGTTCATTCATTTATCAGTTAATCTACCAAAAATACTAAGGAAAGGGAAGGAAGTGCATGAATAAATAACTAAATATTTTTACTTAACAATAATTGGTATACAATTTAAATCCATTGTTAATCATAATTTGTGTGTGTGTGTGTGTGTGTGTGTGTGTGTGTGTGTGTGTGTGTGTGTGTGTGTGTGTGTGTGTGTGTGTGTGTGTGTGTGTGTGTGTGTGTGTGTGTGTGTGTGTGTGTGTGTGTGTGTGTGTGTGTGTGTGTTCGTGCGCATATTTTCTCCTCTCAGGTGCGTTGAACTATGCATGTCGAGTGATGTTTTGTTTTTTTCCCGGCCCTGCCTCTGTTCTTCTTTACATTACTTTATCGATCTAAATTCCTCGTACTTTCCTAGTTTAGTTGTTGGCTTTATGTTGTATCCATTTAGCCCAGCGTCTTTAATACTCTTCATTCTGATTCTGTATGTTATTCTCTCCATTTCTGAAACTTCATGCGTTGTTTCTTTCCATCTCTGGACTGTTGGTATTAATGGTTTCAGCCATGGCTGCAATTCTGGAAGTTCTATATAAATACTGGTCCGTCTCTTCTTTTAGCTAAGTAATTATGTGTATTGGATTAATAGTTTCTTTCAGATTTAAAGTTGGTACTGACTTGGTCAGATTGATCTTCTTTTGTGTAGTTTTGGATCAGCTATTTTCTGATATTAACTGATTAAAGTTCATTCAGTGAGGAACTTGACAACAGGCCGTGGACCTGGATGTTGTCTGGTTGAAGTGCTCTCTGCAGCCGTCTGCATTCAGCCAAAGATCCTCTGTGATGGAAGACGCTTCACTCTAACACCAACCTCGGAGAGAGACAGAGGGCCGCATGTACGTACATTAGTGAATGTAGGGTTATCCGCGCCATGGCCAACCCGCAGAAAGCGCACGCTGCGATACTTCAGCTTACGTCGTATTTACCAAACCTGCAGTTCATCGGGTAATCAGCGCCTTTCTCCGCCCACTATACCCTAAATTGCGCTGTATCAAAGCGTACTGGTGCTATGATACGGCTGAGTGCAGACTGCCATATTCCCACTGCTGATGCTATGTCTGTTTGAAATGATCCTGATACCAATATTTGTAACGTAGCGAGGAGTTCAACAACTGCTGGAATGGAATGTGAACGGAGATGTGAGTCGGAGATTCAATGTCATCTTTAATTTTTTATTTTTTTTATTTTTTTTTTTCAGTAACTGTAATATTGCATGGCTGCTTAATCTGTAACGCTTAATGATTTGCTGTTCACTCAACTAAAAAAGTGTGATCCTTGTGGCAAAAATCCTTTCAGCTCGTCTCCTTGGCCTATGTCTTCGTCTTGCTCAGATTACTGCTGCCATTTCACCAGGAGGCATATGCCAGGAAATTCGCTTCCTGGTTTACACCTGCTTTTAAGAGGCGGAGAATTTTCACCGCAAAATAGAGGCGCGCTTTCACGGGCTGTTTTTGTACGTACCGCGGAATACATAATAAGGCGGAAAAGCGCAATTTGCCATTTTCAGTCCCCGCGACAGGCAGTCTGCTCTTTTACCTCAGTGTGGCCTGTTTGTACATACCTCGCAATACTTTTACGTGCACGTTGCGAAACAAATACGCCTGAAGTGGGCGCAAAAGCCTTAGTACATCTGGCCCAGAGTGAGACGCCTCCTCTCTTGCGGATTACAGCACACTTAATAAAATGTTGGGTTTTATTTGGGCTTGAGTCCATAGATAAAGTTAACGGGTACGGGCACGGAGAGAACAGCTAGGTTAGCAACGGTTAGCGGTTAGCTCCAGTTAACTCCAAATATACACTCACCTAAAGGCTTATTAGGAACACCTGTAAGATTTCTCGTTAATGCAATCACATGGCAGCTGCTTCAATGCATTTAGGGGTGTGGTCCAGGTCTAGACAATCTCCTGAACTCCAAACTGAATGTCAGAATGGGAACGAAAGGTGATCTAAGCAACTTTGAGCGTGGCATGGTTGTTGGTGCCAGACGGGCTGGTCTGAGTATTTCACAATCTGCTCAGTGACTGGGATTTTCACGCATAACCATTTCTAGGGTTTACAAAGAATGGTCTGAAAAAGGAAAAACATCCAGTATGGGGCAGTCCTGGGGGGCAAAAATGCCTTGTTGATGTTAGAGGTCAGAGGAGAATGGGCCGACTGATTCCAGCTGATAGAAGATCAACTTTGACTCAAATAACCACTCGTTACAACCGAGGTATACAGCAAAGCATTTGTGAAGCCACAACATGAACAACCTTGAGGTGGATGGGCTACACCAGCAGAAGACCCACCAGGTACCACTCATCGCCACTAAAAATAGGAACATGAGTCTACAATTTGCACGAGTTCAGCAAAATTGGACAGTTGAAGACAAAATGTTGCCTGGTCTGATGAGTCTCGATTTCCGTTGAGACATTCAGATGGTAGAGTCAGAATTTGGCGTAAACAGAATGAGAACATGGATCCGTCATGCCTGGTTACCACTGGGCAGGCTGGTGGTGGAGGTGTAATGGTGTGGGGGATATTTTCTTGGCACATTTTAGGCCCCTTAGTACCAATTGGGCATTGTTTAAATGCCTCAGCCTACCTGAGCATTGTTTCTGTCCATCCTTTTATGACCACCCTGTACCCATCCTCTGATGGCTACTTCCAGCAGGATAATGCACC
Source organism: Perca schrenkii (assembly GCA_025617405.1). Classification (NCBI taxonomy): domain Eukaryota; kingdom Metazoa; phylum Chordata; class Actinopteri; order Perciformes; family Percidae; genus Perca; species Perca schrenkii. Next base: position 2,104,817 of record CM046809.1, on the reverse strand, counting down.
ATGTTACAAAGCTCCAATCATTTCAAATTGGTTTCTTGGACTGTACTAAAATGGCCCCCACAGTCACCAGATCTCAACCCAATAGAACATCTTTGGGATGTGGTGTAATGGGAGCTTCGTGCCCTGGATGTGCATCCCACGAATCTCCATCAACTGCAAGATGGTATCCTCTCAATATGGGCCAACATTTCTAAAGAATGCTTCCAGCACCTTGTTGAATCAATGCCACGAAGAATTAAGGCAGTTCTGAAGGCGAAACAGGGTCAAACACTGTAGTAGTAGGGTGTTCCTAATAATCCTTAGGTGAGTGTAGATCAGCCCAAGCGGACACACTGCCACGGAGAGGGGTAACAACCAGACTGTGAAAACTGTATTTTAGTCTTTTTTTAGTAATGCAATTCTATTTAATCCAGTCAATATAGTAGAAGTACCTAGTAAAATGTTGGCCAAAAAGGGATGCTTAGTACACATGGAGTCAGGCAGGTAGGAACTAAGAACCCACACACACACACACACACACACACACACACACACACACACACACACACACACACACACATTTGTCTCAGTCGTTTTCAGCTCCACAGCCTCATGAGTTGGCATTAGCTTTCTAAAATAGAAAGTAACGTTACGTTAATGTCTTGACTTACCTCAATTTCATTATGGAATAGCTTGAAATGTCTCTTAAGGTTCGTGGTGTTTTTCTCTATGATTTTGTGGCTGCATTTCTCCCAATCTTTTTCCACAACAAGTTTCGTTTTCTTTTCCACTTCTATGTAATGAAAGTTTTCCAAATGCCGTTTCTTCTTTTTCTCCAGCTTTCTCTGTGTCAGACTTCATTTAGTTTGTTGTCGTTTACGCTCGTCTCACTCTCTAACTCACCGCTGCATCTTCTAAATCAAAAAATGGGCCTGAGGAAGTAACGTCGCCTGTGTAGTGCGACCCCAGTGTGACCTGATGCAGCCCCTGAAGTGAGACACAGGGAACAGAAATACTGCAAAATAATGAGACTAAATGAGACAAAATAACGTTATAACATTTTGTCTTGTCTCATTCAACGAAAATGAAGAGACATTTTAGCATAGTTTAAGTTTTGTAAGCCACATTTAGTCTTGTTTTTATTCGTCAACAATATTGCATTATACATTTTAATTATAGTCATCGTCACATGACCAGCATTCACGTTGCGCCTCGTCTCGTTTTCGTCACGTGATAAAGGTTTGTTGACGTCATGATTTTCGTTGACGAAAACACTGCTCTGAGCTGAAGGTGAATGGTTGACGCTGTGACATGCATGCGGCACGTAAATTGATGAGGGGGAGGGGCTGGAGGCCGCTAGTCTGTGTACTGTAAAATTACATTAAGGATTGGAAAACAATGTGTTTTATCTACCTAGGTGGGTATCAATCTACCTGGTCTATAATATCATATCAATTATTTAGGCTTCGCAACCTAATAGAAACATTAAACATTAAAAAGGCTACAGCAGTTGTTTCAAGGTTACAGATGCATATTTAATCAACTTTTAAGTAAATATAATTGGATCAGACCCAGTATGAGTATTCTGAACGTGTGTGTGTGTGTGCGCGCGTGCGTGCGTTCACCACCCATCCATCCACCTACCCATGCATGCATTCATCATCCATCTATCCATGTATCAATGCATCCATCCGTTTATCCACCCATTCATCCATCCATCCATTCTTGCATCCATCAATGCATCTATCCATCCATTTATCCATGCATCCATACATCTATCCATCCATTCTTGCATCCATCCATCCATCCATCCATCCTGCAGGGTGATGTACAGGAGCTGAGGTGATGATGATTTGATGTCGTGGGAATAGTCGATTTAACCAAATGATCTGTGCCTGTTGGGTGCTGCTGTTTTTTTCATGCAATTACAGACTGACAGCTCAGCTGATTTGCAAAAGGGCAATGGATGATGGGCTACAAGGGCCGCTGTGGTGGAGGCTAGCATCCCTCTAATTAATATGGCGGTGCTTAGACGTCCCTAAACACACATTCAAAGCCAGCACACAGCCCAGCCTGAGCAACTCAGCAGCCCATCAGGCCCAATCAGGACTGTTTGGAGATTTTAATTTGCACAGCTAAGTTCTCTGCAAGAGCTCGCAGATGAAATCAAGCAATGTCAGGCTGCGATGCTAAGTGTGCCCCTAAAAAAAGATTCCAACTGCTTCAGTGGTCCTTGGCTCTGTACCTGTGTAGCATTTGACTTTGGTGTATTACCACATTCGCTCACATTTGTTAGTATGTAAAAAAAAAAAAAAAGATAATTACATCTTATTAAACGCTCAAATATCAATCAGCATTTGACTCCAGAATCCATCAGCGGTAGTCAACACAGTTTATTTAGCTGCTTACAGCCGTGGTCGGAGGCTTTAGGTTTTCAGGTTGTCCGTCCGCCCGTACCATTCTTGTGAACGCGATATTGTAAATATTGCGATATTTATAAAATACCTGACAAATCAAGGTATTTAAAGTGCCCATATTATGAAAAAAACACTTTTTCTGGGATTTGGGGTGTTATTTTGTGTCTCTGGTGCTTCCACACGCATACAAACTTCCATCTTCCATCCATGATGTTCTGAGTGAGATACGGTTTCTGAATGTGTCCTGCCTTCAGTCTCCTAGTGAGCTGTTCAATTATTATTATTATTATTATTATTATTATTATTATGGTTATCATAAACTCCATTATTATTATTATTATGGTTATCATAAACTCCTCTCTCACATCTGGAACAGTTCCCTCCTCCTTCAAAGTCGCCGCCATTACACCTATACTCAAAAAACCTGGCTTGGATCCTGACAACCCCAACAATTTCCGGCCCATCTCTAACCTACCTTTCCTATCAAAAATCCTGGAACGCTCTGTTGCCTCTCAACTAAAACATCACCTTCTTTCCAATCAGCTCTACGAAACCTTTCAGTCTGGATTCCGCTCTCATCACTCTACTGAAACTGCACTACTCAAAGTAACAAATGACCTCCTGCTTGCTTCTGACTCTGGTTCCCTCTCTATTCTCCTCCTACTTGACCTCTCTGCCCCTTTCGACACCATTGACCACTCCATCCTCCTACAACGTCTAAAAAATCTGGGCATCTCTGGTTCAGCGCTCTCCTGGTTCACCTCCTACCTCACCAACAGATCTCAATTCATATCCATCAACAACTGTACGTCCCATACCATACCGGTCAATCACGGAGTCCCTCAAGGTTCAGTGCTAGGTCCTCTTCTGTTTATCCTGTATATGTTTCCCCTTGGACTTATCATTCAAAATCACGTACTCAAATTCCACAGTTACGCAGACGACACACAACTATATCTCAGCACTAGATCCATCACTCCTGCCACAGTATCAACCATCACAAAATGCCTCTCTGCAATAAAAACCTGGATGACTGCCAATTTCCTTAAACTCAACTACAACAAATCTGAAATCATCATCATTTGTCCAAAATCACTACTCGCCTCCTCCCAAGATTTCGCTCTCTCCATCGCTGGACATACAGTCAACACCTCACTCCAGATCCGAAATCTTGGTATCATTTTTGACCCCACACTCACTTTTAAGCCCCATATCCGTCATATCAACAAAACTGCCTTTTTCCACCTACGTAACATTGCTCGTCTTCGCCCCACCCTCTCGACATCTGCTGCTGAAACTCTCATCCATGCATTCATTACATCAAGACTTGACTACTGCAACAGCCTCCTATATGGTCTCCCTTCATCTGTCTTACAAAAACTGCAATATGTTCAAAACTCTGCTGCTCGCCTCCTCACCCACACCAGTTCAAGACAACACATCACCCCTGTCCTTTAACAGCTTCACTGGCTCCCTGTACAACAGCGCATCCAGTACAAAGTTCTACTCATCACCTACAAAGCTCTCAATAATCTGGCCCCTCCATACCTCACAGACCTCTTACAGAACCGTCGCCCCTCCAGATGCCTTCGCTCAGCAGACTTAAACCTCCTCAAACCCATCACCAAATCAACCCACCGAACTCTGGGGGACCGAGCCTTTGCAATAGCTGCCCCCACCCTCTGGAACTCACTCCCCATCCACATCAGAAACTCGGACTCACTGGACACCTATAAAAAACTGCTCAAAACTCACTTGTTTCAATTGGCCTATCCATAATTTACTTATCTTTGAGTTCCATGTAAAGCGCTATATAAAACTTATGTATTATTATTATTATTCAAAATCTGCACGGCTTTCTACGTCACTATCCAAGACGAGGTGGCTAACCGTAGCATGCTAGCAAAACACTGCTACAACACACACTAGTTCACCCTAATCTCCAAAAGAACTACTTCCATTTCCCTGTTCTGCAAGTATTCCACGCAAAGTGTGAAGTGCGCCCTCGTTTAGAAGAAGTCTCCCGGCTAATCCTGCCTTGTACAGGCCGAAGTTGGAGAAACAGCTAGCTAGCTCATGTAGTCCTTACCTAGCTACTGAGCATGTGCGACTGCCAACAAAGATGGAACAGAAGTGAGATGTCTCACTCTGTAGCTAAAAAAGAGACCTGACACAGGGTGCAGCAATGTGCAGTACAACAAAAATATGGAGTTTTTTGAAAATTAAGCCATGTAAACCTATTCTGATACAATCTCAAATTACAATTATGAACATGAAAATGAGCATAATATGGCCACTTTAATTGGTTAATTGGTATTGGAAATGTTGGAACGGTACCCAGCCCTAACCCAGAGATATTATATCATTACTCAGGAAGGATTTCATCTGGGAATGTCCTCACGTGTACGGTAAAACAAATGTTTGTGTTTCCTTAAAGGGGCGGTGAGTGCAGTGTGTGACGTCTCCCAGCGTATCCAGGACAACGCCCGGTGCCATGAGAACCACCTGCAGCTTTGCCGGGTGCAGAAACTGCTGAAAGGGCGAAAGACGAAGGTGTCGGCCGCAGGTTAGTGCCTCTGATCACATATTCCTTTTCATCCCCACCACCCCCCCAGGAACCAGGTCCTCTCCATCTCTTTCTGCATCTATTGCTCCGTGTCCTTTGGGACACGTTGGGGTGGATGTGGGGGGAGCAAGAGCTGTATAGATAAACTAAAAGGGAAATGAGTTAAGTACGGAGACATGGATTGCTTTAATCAATGGAATTCGTTGGACTTTCTGCAGGAAACCTCACACTATATTAATGGGGCATTGCTAACTGGTTTCCCCTTCATCCTGCCTTCCCTCTCACTCGTTTGTTCCCCTCTTCCATTGTGGTTCTATACTTGTGGAGCAGTGGCCCTTTTTTCCTGCCACTCCCCCTCCTGTTGTTTGTCTGGCCTCCTCGTTGCTCCACTCGCCCTGCCAATCTCCCCCAGGACCAATTAGAGCCCAGCCTCATCTTGTGGACCAGCAGATAAAAAGGAAGCCAAAGTGTGTTTGTGTGTTTGCTGGATATATGTGTGTGTGTGTGTGTGTGTGTGTGTGTGTGTGTTTTGCTTGGATATGCAGGCTTTTTTTCTGTGTGTGGGTGGGTGTGTGTGTGTGTGTGTGTGTGTGTGTGTGTGTGTGTGTGTGTTTCCGGATGTGTTGGTGTAGGCTGGGAGCGAGCGCTGAATAGCAGCTCATCTCTCTAATGCCGATGTGGGAAGTTTCAAAAGCTTCCTCTCATCCAAGTTCTCAGGCCCTCGCAACTCCGCCGGCTTCCTTTCCAGCTAATAAAGCTCCGGTCCCACCAGGCAGACTTCAGAGCAGCAGTAGCACCCCGCCCCGCAACCCCACGCCGACCCGTTCTCCTTCCTCCCCACCAACACCACCTCTAATGTGGGTAAAAGAAAAGCGCTCTGCCTTTTACAGATGAGAAGCGCCGGAGCCCCTCAAACATATTAAGTAGCTCTGTAGGAGATGGGGGGGGGGCGATTGTGAGACACAAAGGCTGAATCAATGGGACATCGATACATACAGCAGACAGGCAGCCTGTTTCCCTGGGAGGCCGTCCTGCCTCTTCCTTCAATTTAAAACAAAGATGTCTCACATTTTCAATCTTGCTTCACATTTGGGTTTTTTTCCTCCAATTCTGTCCCTTTATGTTCCTGACTCTAATTGTGTTACGAATTTGTCTGTTTTTTTCCCCCCTCAGGTGTATTAAGGTCAATCAGACTACCTCATTAAATTAAGCGTTAACGTTTAAAACAAACGGGCATGATTGAATGTCGCCTTTGAAAATGCTCCTAAACAGATCCATCAAATATGCTTGTTTTGTTGTCTCCTTTTTAGTGCTGAAACATTTAGACAGTTTATCAATTCATTCACAGAAAATTATCTGACAGCAATTTTGCCCAATGAATAATCCTTTCAGTCATTCATCAAGCAAAAACCCCAACCATTCTCTGGTTCCAGCTTCTCCAATAGGAGCATTTGCTGCTTTCCCCTGATTACATTATATATATATATATATATATATATATATATATATATATATATATATATATATATATATATATATATATATATATATATATATATATATATATATAATATATATATATATATATATATATATATATATATATATATATATATATATATATATATATGTATATATATATATATATATATATATATTATATATATATATATATTATATATATATGTATGTATGTATGTATGTATGTATGTATGTATGTATATATATATATATGTATGTATGTATATATGTATATATGTATGTATATATATATATGTATGTATATATGTATATATGTATGTATGTATGTATGGTGTTTGTAGACTGTAGATCAGACTAAACAAGCATTTTGGAGGCATCATCTTGGGCTCTGGGAAATTTGATTGGGTCTGTTTTACAATGTTCTTCTGACAACACAGAAAAAAGCAATGAATCAGATAACCAGATCTAAGAGTGTGTATATATATCTCCCTGTCGGCCGATTCCATACATTGCTAGATACAAAAACCAGGCAGATACATCACCGCAATGCATGCACGTCACTTTCTTAAATAACAGTAACATGGTGTGGGTTGCCACCTGCATCATTTATGATATTGCATCCTATTTTCCTGACTGCAAATGCAATGTAATAATGCCAGGCCCACATTTCGTAGAGAAGTTTTCTTAAAGTACGTTTAAAAAAAATAAAAAGACACAACCCCACACACACACACAACCCCACACACACACACACATATATGCCAAATGATGTGAGTGGATTTTGAGTTTTTCTCGGATATGCATCGGTTCATCTTTACAGCCCTACAATAGATGGATTTATGGATGATGGAAAAAATCAATCAGTTGTTGAAGCTGTAGTCTGATTTATTTCTCTATACTAAGTTAGTAGTATAGTATAGTAGTACTAAGTCGCTTTGGATAAAGGTGTCAGCTAAATGACATGTAAAAATCATCAATATCTTACGGATTCTAAGTTCCGCTTGACTCTGACGTCCAGTAAAATGCCTCCAGTAAACAAAGTGAAAGAAGCCCGTTGACTTGCCAACCTGAGGCTCATTGTGCCGCAGCAGCTGCCCTCTGCCTCTGGTATCCCTCTGGCCTCGGACACATCAGGGGGAACGGGGCCCTTTGTAGATCAGTCTTTATTTGCTGCCCCACCTGGTCCAGCCCAGCAGACTTTGTAGTAGAGCAGAGGTGCTCTTTGACAAGGGAAGCTGAAAGGCCTGGACACGGAGAGGAGTGCTTGGCACTTCCTGCTCTTTGAACCTGCTGCTGCCTCAAAGCACTGTGGCTGGTCCGATGTAGGCAGGGGGTCCGCACAGAGCATCTCCACCCTCTTGGACTCCTCACCTTTGTCTATTAGGGGGCATCTGCTACAACTTTAAAGGTTAGGGAAACAAGGAGCACTGGATTTAGGTTTAATTCATTCTTCAAACATGAAGTCCTTCTTGTTCTTTATTGTTTCAACAGATAGTAGCTGTCTGGCATTAAGCCACTTGCCCATTCCCCATTGCATTAAGTACCACTCTAAAGTGAAAGCACAGGACTGGTTGTGAAGGTGAAGACCTTTAGCGCACACACTTCCTGGTCAGACGGAGTTTGAAGTGTGACGGAGCTGAGGGAGATCCCAGCATGTCTGCAGAATCACTGCACCTGTCTGACTGACTGGAAAGCATCAGTTTCTGATACTTGAGCAAACATGTCACACATTACTGCCCATGCATGAATGATGCTACAGTATGTGTTTAGTCAAAGCCAACTGCAATGTGTGTATGCTGCAGCATACAGTACATATCTCGTCTTGAAGACTTGAAACAGCAACCACATTAGCTTTTGTGTTTCCTAAAGAGTCCTCCTTATCTAACTTAACAAACATGAGCACACATCTTGTCCTGCATCTTAGGTTGTTGCCCCAAACAATCATTCACTGGGATAAAGTGCACTGCTAATGTCAGGCTGCATGCTGGATAGCTGATTAGCTGCTCAGCTGCAGCATGTAAGTGTACCAGCAAATGTCACTTGTCAAACAGAGCGACGCAGGCCTCCCATTGGAGTCCTCTGCCTGTCATACCTTAAAACCTCCTAAACTCATTACATTCAGCTCAATGAGTCGTCCTTTCTCTGCAGTTATAAGGCCAGGAAACGCATTTGTAACAGAGAATTGGCCTGTCCTGTAACATGTCTGCTACATAAGGCTGCATTCAGACAGCCTGCGTTGGCCATTCAATGGCCCGGCAAAAACGCAGGCCTTTCCATTCATTCTGCGGGTTGCCGCGGGGGGCACTCAAAATAACACAGCGGGCCTACGGCGAAGAGTTGAGACAGACTCAACTTTTGGAGAAACGCAACCCAGCGTCACGCCGCGGTGGCTAGTCATATAACAGAGATTAGAGTTGTTGGAGTGGTATGAGGCGGTGTGAGAGTCCTGTACAGGAAATAGGAAACATCACTGCCTCTATAGCTGCCACAAGAAAGAATTAAAACACAAAACACAAGAGCTGGACTGCCCGGGAGTTTGTGGAACAGCTGAATTTTTACCTGCAACAACAAAGCAATCGCTACGTCTTGCTCGTCTCTATTCTCTCTCTCTCCTGTGAAATAAAGCTGCCTTCAAGTGCACTCAGAAACGTCAAAATCTATAAACGATCTGACGAAAAAACTGTAATTGTGAAATATAAAGTCTATGTGTGCTTTGTTGGGGGGGGGGGTTAAATAACACAACAGGACGTCACAGAAAATGGTCAGTTTCATAGACCCCACCCCCACCCTGCTGCACAACCCTGCAAACCACCGGGTGACTTTTCTTGGTATGAATGCCCACTAAGAGAGAGAGCTGAGGGGATCTGGTTCATGAAGACATTTCCACTACACTTGTCCTGAAGTGTTGACATGACAGATCTGACCGTGGATGTTGTAACAACACATTCAAATGACTGCTTGCTCTGTCTTTACAGGGTTGTGTAAGCCTCAAGTGGGGTTTCATTTTTATTTTTTAATATTTAATGGAACGATCACAACCACAGCTCCAATCTCCACACAACACCTGAGAGAGTCGCAGCGTGTTCCTCGACTGTTCCGTTTGAGACCCATTGGCATTTTAAAAGCAATTTGACCCCTGCCTGGCCCCGCCACTTAATCTCAGTGGTCTTGTCTGTAGCTGGAAAAGTCCTCTCTGAGCCCCAGAGGCACAGCTCCGGCCACTCAGGCTAGCTGCAATCACAGGCTACTGGCTGGGCCAATTACCAAAGCAGCCTGGACCCGGGCTGAATTCTCATCTTATCTATCCAAATGTCAGCCTCTTGCTTATTAGCTATCATCATGCTGCTGTCAATCACGGTGAAAGAGATGAGAGCGTTCCTCACAGGCCTACCTCCTACTGAGTTGGTCTTCAGATTCACTTTTCAATTCACCATGGCTGAGTTACTCCCATTGTTTTTATTATCTGCAGTTCTGCAATTTGATTACGCTCGTATTACACACACTGTGACGTTGGTTAACCTGCATTGGTGCTCAATCTGAATGCCTGGTATGTAGGTTTGCGATTCAGTAGTGTTTGTTTTAATCCAAATTCAGTATTTAATCCATTTATTGAATTGGAATCCTTCCAAATCCCTTATCGAATTTCAATCTGGTTCAGCTTTTGACATTTGCAAGTACCTTCAATTAAAAAAAACAACAACCTAAAACTCAAAGATCTCTAATGTTGACAACCTGTGGCTAAAGCATGGAAATAAGATGAGCAGCATGATGGCATTTTACAAATCAAGACATGGAGGATTCACTCCAACATAAATGCACAAACACGACACAACAAGCTGGATCTTTTCTTCCAGAGGAGCTGCCGTTCTTTTTTTCTTTTTACCGTATGGAATGGGAATCTGCAAATGAATTGTCTGTTGGGATTAAAAAAAAGTGTCTGAATCTGACTGCTGTTGACCAGACAGCAGCCATTATGGGATTAATGTCAACCAGCTACAGCGTTCATTAGTCCCTGGTTATGTGCAATGGTTAAAGGGAAATTTCACCGCTGGAAAGCTGAATATATCTTTAAATTGGGTCACTTATGTAGTAGAAATGTGAAAAAAAAATTGAAATTGGTGCCTTCTAGGCCAAGATAAGACAGAAAATGTGTTTTTGGCTCATATGGATGAAAGACATCAAATCCCTGAATGCACTTGCTTTGCTGCTGTATGAAGCCACTCCCAAGCCACGCCTGCCCTTTACAGACAGACAGTGACCTTTACACTAAAAAACGTTTCACCGTGGCTCAAGTGGTGTTACACATTTAAAACATGCTTTTTTTTGCCACAGCTGATACATTATCCGCACTTCTTTCAGCGGATTGATTGATAGCTCCAGAGTAAACAGAACTGTGTCCATGGCAACGCTCTGCTATGCATGGCAACCAACCCGGTCTCACGCCAGGTCGTGTAATAGTCACATTATTTTGATTCATAAATTAGTGTACAGGTTACGATTTTGACGTTTTTTTCGTGTATATGCAACGACTTTTGAACGTGTACAGGTCACGCTTTTCGAACATGCTCTGGGGGACGCGACAACGGGGAAATGAGGCGCCACACGCCGGCCAAAACAACGGGACAGGCCGCCACTCGCGACCCGCGCAGGGGCACACTACAACGGGGAAATGAAACGCCGCACGGCGGCCAAAACAACGGAACGGGACGCCACTCGCGGGCCACCACTCGTTGGCCGCCACTCGAGGGCCGGCACTCACGCACTCATGGGCCGCCACTCGCAGGACACGATCCCCGGCCGCAGGGGCACACAACAACGGGGAAATGAAACGCCACAATAACGAGACGGTTGGGGTTGAATGCACATAATTGTTGTTCTAAAATTTCCAAGACTGTATGGCTGCAGCCTGGAGCGTCCCATATCATGCCGTCCCGTCTACTTTTCAAAATAAAAGCTCGCGTCCCAAAATTTCCGTCGGGATGAACTGTTTCTGAGAAGCTAAGCGAGGATTCAAGATGGCTGACACTCGTTTTTTCCTCGGCAATCTCCGGAAAAAGCCGACAGTCCAACCCCCTTTGGGCTATGCGGAAGTGGCTCCTAATACACAATGAATACAGGCTGTAGTCTTTAGGCTCTGGGCAAAAACGCCTCAGATGACGCAAAAATCGTCATTTTGCGTCATCTGCAGCTTTTTTCCAGGCCCCTTAATACAGAGATCTCCCCTCTCAGGGGGACATGAGGGAGGGAAGCATGGTCATTAAAAAATACTACCGGGGTACTACTGATACAAAGCTTAATGCTAATCGGTGAAGTTTCCCTTTAAAAATGAGAAGCCTGTTACCAAATGTAATGTTACCAGAATTTACACGCACATTTCTCTTTGCTAATAAAAACGATCCTGGGGAGAGAAAAAAATTAATATAGCTGTTAACTCTTACTAATCCAACCCAGATCCAGATCTACAATAGAGCCCAACCTAAGGGTTATCCCACTGGACTGTTTGACCCTGATCAGGGTCGCCATTAATCAGCAGTAGGGCCGCACGATATGAGGAAAATATCCAACTGTGATTATGTTGGCTGATATTGCGATTGCGATATGATTCACGATATTGGAGGGAATGATCATTTTTGTATCATTATTCTCATTTTCATTGGAAAATATATAAAAAAAAAGGGCAGGATCTGTACCAAACAAAGAATTTTTCTTTACTCTGTAGGATACGATTTGTAGGCTGGGACATCTCTGCAGCACCACAATACTTTATTGACACAGATTTTGCCTTTAACAAATATTGCGCCCCTCTGCGATTTGGATATCGCACTAGTCCATATTGCAATTTTCGATAAAAATTTATTCGATTAATTGTGCAGCCCTAATCAGCAGAACAGTTTGGATTTGGGATGGTCTGGGAAATGTAAATAGCATTCCTGTAACAAACTGCTCAGGAGACACAGTGTAAGAGAAGTGAAACTGAAACATGCCTTTGTTCTGTCCAGTTATGTACAGTGTTGTGTATGGACTTCCAGCTGTAGTGTTGAGTGTGTGAGATGACTGATCTCACACATCTGTCTGTCGTGTGTGTGTGTGTGTGTGTGTGTGTGTGTGTGTGTGTGTGTGTGTGTGTGTGTGTGTGTGTGTGTGTGTGTGTGTGTGTGTGTGTGTGTGTGTGTGTGTGTGTGTGTGTGTGCGTAGGGCGGTGGTACATCCGGGAGGGTTGGCTGAAGGTGGTTCCTCCCAAAGGTGCAGATGTTCAGCCCAAGATGTTCTTCCTCTTCTCCGACATGCTGCTGCAGGCCAAGCGCTGCGGCCCGCTGCGGCTGTCCAGCGGAGACAGGTTTTCGGGCCAGCGCGCCTACCCCCTGCAGGACTGCACCGTGGAGAAGGTGTTTGGCCACACCCGGAGCCAGGGAGGCCTGCTCAGCGTGAGTACTGACTACTCCGGTCAGGGATCAGGGAGCTTCTGGGTTATTGGCTTAGATAGTGTTCAGCTCAAGTCGCAGTGGAAAGAAGGGGAGAAAATATTAGACTACTAACAGACTTATAAGAACAAAAACAGCAGGGAACATTCAATTCTAGCATTCAATATTCATCTTTGCATCATCTTAACTATAATCTATTTTTTACATAGAATGAGGACTGTGTTTTGTCCTGCATCTCTTTCTATTCCAGTGACCAATAACTTTCAGTACATGTGTCATGTACGTATTGTATTACAGTAGAGCTATGCAGTGTATACTTCAGACTACAATAGATATAATGGAACTCTTGTCCCATCAGGGTCAGGGAATAAGTCTCCAATAATACACCTAACCCAACCAGAAAACATCAGTAAAATCTCCTAGCATGAGCATATGTTGGTGTTTTTTGTTTTTATAATTAGTTTTATCATAGATTTTACAAATGAACAGAAAGGGCAAGCAGACAGTAACAAGGCCAACGCCCTTTTTTAGACTATTATACTGATAGAACATGATACAAAGCATACTATATGTACCAGGGTTGTCATAATTAACGCTCACGCAAATTCCTTTTAATGGTACTCATTTTTTTAACGTGCGATTAACGCCAGCATGTTTTGTGATTTGGCTCCCTAGTTTGGGAGATCAGGAAGCTGCAGCAGTAACATTGGGGACAGTGTTGCCAACTTGGCCACTTTCTCGCTAGATTTAGTGACTTTTCAGGCCCTCTCAGCAACTTATTATAGATATATTTCTATTGTAGTTCATTCCTATGCGCACAGTCCACAGATCATGGGTTAAACACTTAACAGCGCTTCTCTCTCCCCCTCCTCTGCATGGGCAGTCTGTAGTGGGTTTTATAATACTAAATACAATACAATAATAAACGGGAGTGGAAGGCTAGCAGAAATAAAGCTCCTTGAGCAGAAATGGAGAAAGGAAGGAATCTTTTGAGTGGCAAGTTGAGTTCAAAGCCCTTCCAGATGGTTCTCTCCTCAAGACTAAAGTTGTCTGCAGGTACTCAAACACCACTTGAACATTAAAAACTTTTTTTTTTAAAAAAACACATTTTTTAAAGTGCAATTAGAACAAAAAAATAAAATGCCGTTAGTTTGCGATTAATTGCAAGTTAACTTTGGTGTTTTCCCTCGGTTTGTGGAAGACTTAAGTGCACGTACTTGGCGGGGGGTTTAGGCCTCCTTTCTCAAGACATTTAAAACATTTTTTTTTTATAAAAGTAAAAAAACATTTTCCCCAAACATTTTGTCACTTTGTGGGGTTTTGCATATCTTTGTAGTCGTGTTGTGTTTCTCTGTGGTCATTTGTGTTTTCTTTGGGGTTGTTTGGGGTCTCTGTGGTCATTTGGCATCCCTTTTGTAGTCACTTTGTGTCCCTTTTGTGGTAGTTTTGCGTCTCGTACATATCACGGTGTTCTCCAGCGCTCGACGCAGGGTTTGAAGTTTGTTGTCTGACTGTAGAGAAACTGTGAAAAGTTGAATATGCTTGCTCTGTGTGTTTGTCGGGCAGCAGGTGGCGAGGCATCTGTTCATTGATTTGTGTGTACACATGAGTGCGTCCTTAGCGGAGGCATTATTTCATTTCCACTTTTGATTTGTCTTACTTCTGACCGCGAGGCTTGCTGTTGTGTAATCCGCCACGCCGAGGTTCCCTGAATGGCTTCCAGCCTCACTGAACGGAAATGGCATTTAGTTGTGCTCGTCAGGGAAGACCTGTGTTCTTCCTAATCGCTCCAACCCCTCGTTGAAGTAGCCCAAAAGTTGCACTTTGAGCGTGTTTCTGCTCTCCGTCTGATCCGTCTCTCAGCGCTCCGCACAGCTGCTCGCTGACAAATGGTGTCTAAATGATGTAGGTGCTGTCATGAAACATTCAAAGGAAGGAGTCGCGCGTCATTGAGTGAGTACCCAAAGCCTTTCTGCTGCGAGTCTTTAGTGCCAAGCGCTGCACGCTATCAATATTCATTTCAGCAGATAGAGCTATGTTGTGCCGCTAATGCGATGCAGAGCCTGACGACTCCGCGTCTGCTCCCAAATGTTAAAGCTGGGTTCACACAGCAGCAGTCGCACACAGTCGGTGATCTAATAACACCACAATGTACCACACTGAAGAACCTAGGACCCAGTAAATGTTTGTTTCTTCCCTTTTAGCTGTTGGTCAGAGTAACTAAGAGTCATTTCAAATAGGCTGCACTTTATGACTGTTCACCTGCAGTCTATTTTTGTAAGCATTTTAGTCTATCAAATGTCAAAAAGTGAAAAATGTCCATCTAGGGATGTCTTGGTTTGTCCAAAACCTAAAGCCATTCCCTTTACTCCCTCTAAAAACAGAGAACCCATTTGAGAAGATGAGTATTTGCCGTATGTGCGTGACAACTGTTAACATTTACAAATTATGACATTTTTGGCCAATTCAATTTCTGTCTATCGACCCAATAATTGCTGAACTGCTTGTGTCTGATTTTTACTTGACGGTATTGTGATTTGACACCCAGGCCTAAAAATGATATTAGTGACAGATTTGGATAGATAGATAGATAGATAGATAGATAGATAGATAGATAGATAGATCCCTTAAAACGCACCTATTCCGAAAAGGCCTAGTCCACATAACTCCACTCTCCATCCAGTTCATCCAGATATTGCTTTCTTTTCATTTTCTATCTCAGTTTTTGTTGTTTGTTTTAACTGTAAGGTGTCCTTGAGTGCTATGAAAGGCGCCCAGAAATTAAATGTATTATTATTGTTATTAATATTATTAATATTAAAGAGATTTTATTAACCGTCAGTGTAAAATACTGACTGTATATATGTTGTGAATGTAGCACAAACACAGATCAGAGGGTGAATTCAGGTAATCCGTGTGTGTGTGTGTGTGTGTGTGCATGATAATGTGTTTTTATGTGTGTGTGTGTGTGTGACTGCGTGCATGCATGCGTGCATAAGTGTGTGTTTGAGGGAATGAGTGAGTGAGTGTATGAGTGAGTGTGTGTGTACGTGCATGCATTATAGTGTGTGTTTGTGTCTTTGTGCGCAGGTGTGTGTGTGTGTGGGAGTGTGTGTAACAGACTCTCTGAGTTGCTGGATCAGATTAGGCTGCAGATCCATCTCTTCCGGCCCTCCAGTAAATACATCTTCCTCAAGCCTGTCGCTGCTCTCCGCCAGCGCGCGGCGCGTTATCTAATGGCAGAAATGGCATTTCATTAGCCTCTTATCCCACCGAGGCCCAAATGCATACTCAATAGCATCACACGTAATTTCTCATAAGGACACATTATTGATCCCGGGCCCCTACCTGAGCTCCAGGAAAAGGGCTGTCAGCACTCCAGGGCCCTCCTCATCCAGGGCCATGAAGAATTAAAGCCAAATTAAATTTGACAGCTGTAAATGCCATGGCAATCTATATGCAAAGTAAGGAATAGCTTTTATTAAAATTTCCGGTGTGTGTGTGTCTTCCTTGGTCACGTTTGTAGAGAGATTTGTGGTTTTTCTCTTCATCTCGCATCTTCTCCTTTCCCTCAATCAGTCCACCGTCCTCCTTCTCTCCCGCTCTCCGTCGGCAGTCTTCCTCCTGCTAATATCCCCTCGCTGCTTGAATATTTTCCCACATCCCTGACACATTCTCTTTGATGTATAAATAATCAAGCCAAATTATGTGCAGCGATGAGGCTCTGTGCTCCGCCGTTCTTATTATACAAAGTAATTTCTACCTAAGAGGGTCAGATTTCCTGACAAATCCCTAATTACCGCATTGCAATAGAAGTGGAATCTATTTGTGCATAAATCAACCGCCGTCCCCCAAGCGGCGAGGGCCTAATATCATGCGGCACTCAGTTCGGCCCCACTCGCTGAATTCTGTAATTAGATAATACTTTTGATGATGGGACATTTGAAATCTTAATCTATTTCATGTATAATGAGACACTCTTCCCCTCCCCCCCGTTGTGTAAAAACACCATTACGTGCAATGAGCTTTACACTCCTCTGTACCAGTGTAAGGTTCTGTCCAAACACACATTGAAATAATCGATATGTCACTTCTCAGCAAGCTAGCTGCCTGTGCAGTGGCTGCAGCCGCAGGTAAATGGGAAAGGTCATTTAATATGGTGGAGGCCTAATTCTGATCCCCTGGAATAGCGTTCCCAGTGTAATTACGCCGCTCTAAAAGCACCTTTTGTTTGGCCTCCTCAACTCCTTTTGCTTTGTTTGACCAGTACAATTATGGCTGGCTTTAGCCATGTGAATAGGAGAGTTGATAATTGCTGTTGACTCTGAGGAAGAGGAGCCTGTCACAGCTGCCCTGTAGGACACAGTGTTGTGTTCCCTGTCCGTGTGACACCTCCTGTTACTTTACCTGCGTGCTCTGTTTTCTCTACCTCCACATTTCAGTGGTTTTAATGGCTGAAGCCCTGCGTAGAGCAGCAGGACGTTTAGCTTCAGGACGAAATGGCAGGAAGGAGACCTTTTTGCTTGTTTTGTTGTGCCCTCTACTGTTTTTACAGTGTTCCTGCACTTTCAGCCCCGCTGTACTGTAGAGAGACTACCAGATGGTCCTCCTACTGAAATACAGCTGATAGATTTACACTGTGTTATGGTTCCCATGCCTGGAATGCATCTTTCACATCACTGTGCTGGGCCCTGAAGAATGACAAAATATCCCCGAAAACTATCATTTGTCCCCGCAAAGTTTTGATCCATCTATTCAAAGACTGAGTGACATTGCCACAATTTGGATTAATCCTCAAAATAAACAGCTGAAATCAGTATTTGTCATATCTGGCTAATAAAGTCCCACTATGTCTTGAGGGTGTCTTGAGTCACTTTTCTGTCGGTCTTGTTAGCATACACTTACAGATAGGGTTGGGCATTGTTTTGATTTGACCAACTCTGATTTCAATTCCTCCCTTTCTATTCCGGTTCTTATAGATTTTCCATTCTGATTCTTCGAAGGATGGAGTTAAAACAGGTCACATGCTTATTTCACACATAAGAGGAACATTTTATTTTTTATTCAATGGTGATTTACAGTATTACCGGGCTTTTTCAGGGTAAAATAAAGCCACACTAGAGTGCCGCTAACTGCAACACAACAAGCGCCTGGAAGTACGGTGGTCGCTGCGGAAACCCAAACTTGCACGTGTTAAATTTGGAACCGATGATCAGAATCGCAGCGTTTCCAATGAAAGAAAGGATTCCATTTGAATCGTGATTTTTATTTTTTAAATGATTCCAACTTGTTGCAAGAAAGTCCCATAATATATCTTAGCAGAAAGTTGAAAAATGTTGCGTTTACTTCACACAAGAGCAGCCATTTTCCCCTGTTGCCATGGGAACGTTATGAAGTGACGTAATTACGCGACCTGAACATAATCGAAAAGCAGGGTGTTGGGGGAATCACTTTTTTTCTCTTTTTCATCAAAATGCAGTTTTTGCAAGTTCCTGCAATTTCATTGCATAAAATTGCATAAATATCAAAATGTCATATCAAAAAAACTCCAAATTTTTCTGGAAGGACTGTATATAGTTATGCAGTGTTCTGAGCAGCCTGGATGGAACGCAGCAAGTGGTCATTATAACCACCAGAGACCTGAGACTTGACTTGGACTCTAGCTCATTTCTTGAGAGCATCTCAGCTACTCTCAGCTTCTACCTGTTCCATGTGCTCTTGTACCTGGATGATGTTACATGGCACAGAATTTGCCTTGAAATGAAGAAGGAAGCCTGTGTTTTAGCTGCTAATGTCAGTGTGACAGGGCCATAACAGGCATCAGAACGGCTCATACGTCACACCCGTACTGCCAACACACATTCTAACTCCTCTCCTCTCCCTCCAGCTAACCTTCCCCAAGGCCAAACTCCTGCTGATGTCCTGCAACCAGGAGGAGCTCAATGATTGGTACCAGAGCCTGAGCTCCACTGTCGGGTACACGCACGCACACAGACACACACACACACACACATATACATACATACGCACACAGACGCACACTCAGACACATATTGTACATACATACACATCTATACACACACACATACGCGCACACACAAACAGACACTGTAATTTTTGTCAAGATGACATGAATAGAATTATTTGGAAATAATAAATAGGTCTCGACTACTGGGGTGATTTTGTAGGCGAGTGCTTCTGCACAGAAAATAAAAATGCAGTGAACATTAAACACTGACTACTGTAGCTTCACTAACCTTGGCTGCCTCTTACGGTGCTTTTCTACACACAGAGAGCCTCACTTCCCATAACAAACCCGTCAGAGTACTGTTACGTCACATACACACGTTGTCTTAAAGGGGAAGGGTCGGCCGCTCTCCATCATGTAAAAGGAGAACTTTTCTATCAAGCAGCACAAAAGTCCTGCAATGTGAATATCGCACTGCCGCACATCACGATATAGATGGTGAAACAAAATATCCTGCAGCCCTAACACACATATACACAGACAGACACCCACGTTTGAACGTACATCTTAGGAGTTTAGGAGGTGTGTGTGTGTGTGTGTGTGTGTGTTTTAACTGTATTGTTAACTTATGTATGTATGTGGTATTAATAAAAAGAGTAGCTGTGGGCTGAGCGTGCAGTGTGTGGCCAGTGGGTTGGTTGTCCTAACTCTCAGTAGGGAAAGACCAAGTTTGACAGCGGCTGATCCTGTACTTCGGGCTGTCTGTCTCTCATTGATCAGCCAGAGCTCAGGAAGGGGCCCGGCCCCGGGTCCCCGGAGCACGGGTCTGGGGGGGGCAGCTGTGCTGAAGGGCCCGACTCCGGCGTGCCCGGCCAGGCTAATTAGTTTATTACTTTGTCAGAGCAGGGAGAAAGGAAGCTGTCAAAGAGCTGAGGGCAGAAGTGTGTGTGGGGGGGGGAGTGTAATTATCTGTGGTGGAAGACTGGGGAGAGGACAGGCTAAGAGGACCAAGGGTCAGCAGCACTCACACCACTGGGAGGTGTGTGTGTGTGTGTGTGTGTGTGTGTGTGTGTGTGTGTGTGTGTGTGTGTGTGTGTGTGTGTGTGTGTGTGTGTGTGTGTGTGTGTGTGTGTGTGTGTGTGTGTGTGTGTGTGTGTGTGTGTGTGTGTGTGTGTGTGTGTGTGTGTAAGCTAAATTATTGATTTAACAGAAACTACACACTGCCTGCACTGACATCTCTGAATCTATCCAATGTTGTTCTCAATGATTATAAAAAATGTATTTTGTGTTTTCTGGCGTAAAGTCCTAACCATTATTTCCAGGCAGAATTCCGGTTTACACATACACACTCACACACACACTCATCCTTAACTACCAGCTATCTGTTGTCGTAACTTTAACGAAGTTTGTACTTGACTTAAATTTTACTTTTGTTAAAAAATCACATTGATACACACACACACACACACACACACACACACACACACACACACACACACACACACACACACTCTGAGCCAAGGGACTTAATTAGTGTGGAGATCAATGGTTGGTGACAGGAAGTGAACTGCTGACCACCGGGGGATGCAGTGAAGGCTAAGGACAGTTTAACTCTTCCTTTCCTTTTCATCTGCAGATGTCTCAGGCTGGCCTCATAAGATCCTGTTGTAATATATGTAGTGTGTATGGCTGGAGATCATTTCCATGTTATAATTTTTACTCCCAATGGAAATGTAATTCTGTCATTGTTTTACAAAATGCTGGGCTCCATGTTAAAGCCAGAAGAGGTTATGAACTATTCTGACGGTTAAAGTTATTGTTTGTAGAAAAGTCCTCAAGTCACATGTGGACATTTTCAGTTTCATGGCACTGAATATCAGTTTATTTTAAAGGCCATTTTGCATACATTTGCCACATTGTGATATACTGTACATAAACTGATCAAAACAATCATACTAAAAATAACTTTATGAGCATGTTCAGCGTGTCATTGAAACATTTGGGATAGTGTAAGTAGTAGTTTTAAGACGTTTTCTTTCTTTTTTATGCTGACATATCCCACATATCTTTTAAAGGGCTTAGCTGTAGGTATTTCTTTATGAATTGTGTAATTGTACAGAAGAAGTCGATCCATTGTTAACTGAGCGTGTGTTGTGTATACAGGAAGCTGCAGTCTAAGCAGACAGTAGTGCATCAAAGAGATGAGTTGTGCCGCAGACCACTCAGACCGACCGCCGACGCAGCCGGCAGCAGGAAGAGGAACGTGGTGAGTTCCTCACACGGGGCTCAGTTTGAACTGTCTGGTGGCTAAAGCACAGGTGGGAATGATTGAACCCACGGTCGCGATACCATAATGTACGAGTGAGTGAGTGATCCCGGTGTGGTGATGGATGAATTTCAACAGTTCTTTTAAATCAAGCCTGAAGACCTTTCTTTAAATAATTATTCACTGCACTATAACGTTTTTCCTATTATTTTATGATATAACTTCTCCTTAGTGTTTTATGTAAAGCACTTTGAATTGCCCTGTTGCTGAAATTTGCTACACAAATAAAGCTGCCTTGCCTTGATGGGGGTCTGTTCTGATACTAATCCCTAATGTAATATCTCACAGTTAAATATTTTTGTTTCTTTAAACCACTTTATTGTTTCATATGTTAAAAATGAATCAAATGTAACTACTGCTGTCCCATCAATGTGTCTTGAAGTTTGTTTGTACACCAGATGAAGCTCCACTGATCCCAGGGGGTAAGCGAGCGTCTGGCAAGCGTAGCTCCTATGGCGCCATTTTGATGCTAACAAGCACTCACCCCCCGTTAGCTTTCCATTGACTCCCATTCATTTTACCGTCACTTTGACAGCAAATAACTTTACATCTGAAGCGTTTAAAGACTCTATTTGTCCGTTGTTTATTTGTAAAGAAACACGACAACATATAAAAGGCTCCATTACCTTGTACCTCACGTTATGGCTCCGTAGCAGACGCTTTTTTGTAAAAAATAGGCTAACGATTGTGTCATAACCACGCGACTTACTGACGCATAGTAGAGGAATTACCGTATAGTACAGGAGAAGCTTGCAGGCAGTTTTGACTCACATTAGCTGTTTAATTACTAATGTTAACTAGCATGTTAGTGATCAATAATTAGCCTGTGTCTATGTTATCTCCTTACATATACCTACGCTCTCCGTCTCTGTAAGATTGGGAATGATTGAGATTTCTCTCAGCACAGCTACCAGAAGACTTCACACTTTCAGACAGGTTGCTCACGTCACATCTACGTCTTCAAGCTCAGTTGGAGGCTGTGCATTAACGCAAAATAATAACTATAATAAGGCGATGGTGAGGTTTATTGGCCCCAACAATCCATTTGCAACCAAGTAATATGTGTCTGTACTAAATCAGAATCAGTTTTATTGGCTAAGTATACTCGCATACACAAGGAATTTGACTTTGTTAGGTGTTAACTCTCTATACATTCAACAAATAGAACAACTATGTACAAATGTAGTAGTAAACATAGACAAATAGTAATATAGACAGAATACAGACAACAATATACATAGGCAGATATCAACATAATATACAAAAATACAAATAAGACATAATATCAAGACAAGTACACATGGAGTGGGATGTAAAGTACAAAAAGTAATAGTAGTGTGCAAGATGCATATTGGAATGATAAGTATGTAATGTGTAGAGAAGTGGGCGAGTGGCCAAAGTGGCAATAACAGCCTGTTCTGTTCAATTCCTTCTCAGTCTCAACCCACGGTGCTTGAAAGATTTTCTGATACTGAGTGACACAAAAGCTTTCTGTCAAAGCTTCGAGTTTGGTTCTTCAACTCGAGTACAGTATCTGTGTTCCGTCTGAGATCTTCTCACTGGTTGGAAGTGGGTAGGGCTCTGTTGGGGGAAAACAAAAAGGTGAGGTCATGTATATCCGTGCACTAATCAGGATTTAGCAACATTTGAATTAAAGGGGATGACAGTTGTGGTTGTGTTTTTGCTTGTGATTGAACCTGCTCCAGAGAAATAGTTCGGTTTAAAATCCAAGTTTTCAGAGGCTTTAAGAAGCCCGTTTCCTTCTAACGTGCCATCAGAGTGAAAGTGCCTCTGCCCCTCTCTTCAGGTGAGCGGTGAGACCAGCGAGCATGCTCAGAAGCCTCCAGCTGAGTGGGGGGGCAGCGCCCCCAAGAGGATGAAGCAGTGTGACGCTCCAGAGCAGAGGTGGGATCCTTTTAGTAGTTTTATTGGTTCCTGTTTGACCAAAAGCTTCCCTTCTTTAGACTTCAGCAGGCAGGTGGGGCTGCTCAATTTATGGAAAAAAATAATAATCAAGATTAGTGGAAGAGGGGGGATTATTACTTACCGGTCACGACGTCTGGTTCTCTGAGACTAAAGCTACTAATGTTACCATGGTAACTACCAGCAGGGGGCGGAGTCTCCACGCTGCCTCCTGTTTATGTCCAGTATACCAGAATGATGATGAGATATGAGGTTTGGGCGTGTTAGTTTAAACAGAGATCAGTTCTTCTAGATAAAAATACTTGGTGCACCGAGATCACTTTTGGCTAAAAACTCAAACGCTTAAAAACCCCAAACGTAGCGGTGGAGATGGAGCCTTCCAGTAACCCATTTTGGTTCTGATGATTTATGAGCTTGTGTTTGTGTGTCCAGCAGTGCAGAGGCGTCCACCTCCAGCTGTGTGATCCTCTGATGGGATGCCGTCTCACTTCAGACCTGCAACAGTTAGTTTTACCGTGCGAGTCAGGAGGTTGGATGGTCACTAACAGCAGCTGCAGCCTCTGCTCATCCTGTGCAATATAAACTAACCATCTGGATCTGCTGCTTTGAGATAATATAATATAAACTAACAATATATAAAGACCAAATATCTGATGAATGTTTAACTGTGAGCACCATGTCGCTTCTGCTCGTCTCCACGACCCTTTTCCCCGTTCGGTACCTGAATGCACCACTCCCCCAGTCTTCCCAGTCAGAGGTCATGTGATGTGACACTGCGTTTACAGGCCACAAACACATCTGGATACACATCCTTGAGAGATATTGAGCGTAAATCAGAAGAGGACGGCAGTATAACAGGGAGCCTCCTAACCTGTCACATGACAGGAGCATTCTGTCCAATCGGCTTCTTTCTGACGGGAGGAAACACATGCCTTCACTTTATGTCAGGTGACACTGATGTCATGATTCAGGAATTCAAAACACTTACCAGGAAGCGATATTACGTATCCCACAATGGCCATGCCAAGACCCGCCCTTCAATAGCATTTATTGGCCAGGCGTCCCTGCTTACGTAAGGTAACGTAACCTGATTTGTTCAGGTCCTATCCCCTGACCAATCGGCTATCCTAAAATTAACCACTCGAGGTCAGTGCCTAACCCCAACCAATCAAGCTGCTTCGTAGGGCGAGTCTTGGCGTGGCCATAGTAGGATTCTTATTTCGCTACCAGGAAATGCTAATTATTGCAACATCTAAGTACTAATCAATTATGAAACTACAAAATGGCCAATATTAAATAAATGGAATAAAAATGATGAAATAAAGCATCACATGACTAGAATGAAATAGTCTGAACCAAAACTATTTAAAGTAAACAATGGCTAAAACTAGGCTGATTATCAAGAAATGTTATTTCTGTCACCCCGTTAAGTTTGAGTTGATCATAGAAATATTGATTTATTTTCACCGTTTGTTTTATTTCATTTCTAATGTTCTTTCCCCTGACACCTTTGAGCCAATCCGTGTCAGGGAGAAAATGCTATTATGAAATCATTTTTTAATAAAAACAGCTACTAAATAACATTTCACAATAACCAGTTGAGTTCTAAATCTGTTTCATTATTTCATACAGGGTTATATTTTTTTATATTTAATAGTGGTTATTGTAATGTTTCATAATTATGACTAGCAATGTATTCCGTGTTCACATTTACAATAGTTGGAATGTCTGAGTTTGTTTGCCGGATCTACAGTAGTTACTCCTACTAGAATTATGATTATGATTATTGTTATGATGAATGGAATGAGTGCATTTAATCAGCTGCACTGTGTTCTATCTGCATCCAGGCCAGGAAACCTGCCTAACAGAAGTTCTATAAGCTGACTCTTGTATTTTAATGATTACATCATGTCTATATTCTTCATTAACTAAATCAACACATATTTGCTTCTCTTCTGCAAAATACTTCATATATTGTATTACCACGATATAGCATTTTTAAGCATGGTGTGTATCTTACAGATCATTTTTAATATCTTATTTTTTTTAACACCTTTTTGCTGTCTAAAGCTGTTACACTGGCTACAAATCATGAATGGAGATGGAAATCTTTACAATTTCCTAATAAAACTCTAAAATAAGTCGGTGTGTTTGTGCATGTGTCAACTCTTGGTTTGATCAAAGCTCCACTAGATGGAGACACAGAACAGTGGTGGAGCAGCAGTGTCATTTGGAGAAATAAGTCATGGGATTGGTTTATTCTAGTCACAAGGAAGAACTCGTCCTTTAGACTGAAGTGCATTTGACATGTCCGCAAAGAAAATGTCCCACAGTGAATAAAGAAAGCTGAGGCCCACGCTTTGGAGCAGGTTCACAGATCTGAAGGTGTTTAATGTTAGATTGTATCTCTTCATCCCAACTCTGGATGGGTCGTCCACTGGTGGGCCAGCGTGGCCTTCTGAAGACGGTCAACATTTTCAGCCCGACTGGCCAGCAGAGAGACGGGTCAGGGATCTGATGGGTTTGTCTTACAGCAGCGTAGATGACCAGACCACTCAGCCGCTGCTGGTTTGATAGATACATGGGATGTATGTATGACATGACGGTAGCAGATAAATATGAGGGGCCATCTGGGATGTTATTAACACTCACCTCACACATACAAGTGAAATGCTCTCACATACTACTGAAATGCTTTGATACACACTAGGGAAAAATGATACTGTCACATACTATACTGAAACCTCACACACACAACTGAAACATTTATTTTTAAAGATTATTTTTGGGGGCTTTTCCCTTTATTAGATGGTGACAGTGGATAGACAGGAAATGGGGAGAGAAATGGGGGATGACATGCAGCAAAGGGCAGCAGGTCAGATTCCAACCCGCGCCGCTGCCAAGGACTCAGCCTACGGGCCTCTAGCTCTGACTGGGTGAGCTAGAGGCCGCCCCGAAACACTCCTATTTAAAGGAGAACTCCGGGCAATTTTTCCGTTAATCTTGATTGCTATATGTATATGAGTACTGCCGATAGCAAAAAAAACGAGCTGAATCGGTGCTAGCAACACGGAGCTGCTGCAGCTAATGCCGAGAGCTCCCACTCAACTGACGACAGTTATGGGGGCATAAGATAAAGAGTGCCTTTTTGCCTCTTAACAGACACAAAATGCAATTAAAATGTCTGTGCAACATGAACAGGGACCTTACATGACAACAAGATGCATTTAGCAACTTAGCCATTGTTTAAATTCACCTACCCTCTTAGCTGCTAGCTGCCGTCTGGGATGAGTGAGAGTGTTCAGCCAGGCTCCGGTAATAATCATCACGCAGCAGTTCCATGTGTATTTGTAGCATATATATCCATTTGTGTGCTGTCGTTGGTGAATATGAGTCTCTGCAGTGGCGAATTGTGTGGTAGTTTCCTTAGCCAGGCTAGCAGCCCGGACCGGCATCCTTCTACTTCCTATAGCCGCCCCCCTCGCCTGCTGAGGCCGATAACAAACCAACAAGCGCCCGCTGGTCTGGTGGAGGTCTTCCAGAAGACCGTTCAAGCCTTCGCGGCGAAAAATTGTATTTTATTTCACCCTCAGAAATAGGTAATTGAGCACTGTAGTGGTTATGACCATAACTAAAAACTCAAAAGCCTCTTCGATGTGTTCAATATCTTCTGTATTCTCCATAGTTACGTTACTCTAAGCTTCTTCCCTTGTGAACACCTCCGGTCGTCACTTTTCACACACTACGCTCCTCCAACCTGCAGTGTGCTATTTACCTTTTTCACGCTACAGCTGAATTCACACGGGACTTCAGCGCGAGACTACAGCTAGCAGTCTAAAACACTATTTTACTGTACAGGGCATAAACATAATTTGGTCCGTTTCCATGTAGTTACATAGTCAATAATATGGTCATAACCACTATAGTGCCAATTACCTATTTGTGAGGGTAAAATAAAATACAATTTTTCGCCGCGAAGGCTTGAACGGTCTTCTGGAAGACCTCCACCCGACCAGCGGGCGCTTGTTGGTTTGTTATCGGCCTCAGCAGGCGAGGGGGGCGGCTATAGGAAGTAGAAGGATCCGGTCCGGGCTGCTAGCCTGGCTAAGGAAACTACCACACAATTCGCCACTGCAGAGACTCATATTCACCAACGACAGCACACAAAATGGATATATATGCTACAAATACACATGGAACTGCTGCGTGATGATTATTACCGGAGCCTGGCTGAACACTCTCACTCATCCCAGACGGCAGCTAGCAGCTAAGAGGGTAGGTGAATTTAAACAATGGCTACGTTGCTAAATGCATCTTGTTGTCACGTAAGGGCCCTGTTCATGTTGCACAGACATTTTAATTGCATTTTGTGTCTGTTAAGAGGCACAAAGGCACTCTTTATCTTATGCCCCCATAACTGTCGTTAGCTGAGTGGGAGCTCTCGGCATTAGCTGCAGCAGCTCCGTGTTGCTAGCACCGATTCAGCTCGTTTGTTTTGCTATCGGCAGTACTCATATACATATAGCAATCAACATTAACGGAAAAATTGCCCGGAGTTCTCCTTTAACACTACAGAAACGCTTTCAGAGAGCATTTCACTTGTATGTGGTTGAGGTAATTGTGAATAATGTCCCAGATGGCCCCTCATATAGGACTCCATGGATATGTTACCAAAGTTAAAAACTAGATGTCATTGGGGGGGGGGGGGGGGGTCTTTTAAGGGTATGGTTTTGTGTAATCATTTTGGGCTAATCCATTCCATTTCTGTTTGTATATTACTCAGCAGTGTTTACAGGTTTTACAATTGAAAATAAGGAAAGGAAGAACGAATCAAAATACGTATTGGCTATTTCTTAAATAGAAAGTAGTCTCTTTGAAAAGAGTTGACAGTGTGTTCTCTTCATTATCCAGAGTCACAGAGACACCTTGTCTGCAAAGAGATGAAATGTCATGCTCCAATGCCATGGCAACTACAAAGTAAATCCCATTCACCTCCATCGTGTTGGGGGGTGGGGGGAGGCAGATATCTGAAAACCTGGACACATGAAACCTAAACTATATGGATGGGCATATGCCACCAGATATAAAGGACTTATTTATTTATGCATTTATTTATTTGCACATTAAATCTAGGCAACAAAAACACAAGAATAAAATAAAATTTAAAAAGAAGATTATGCAGGTGAGATTAAGAAAACCCCTAGTTGATTATAGAAGGAATCTCACCTAAGGAAGAGAAGAAGAAAAAAGTATAATGAGCAATTACAAAAGGCCAAAAATCTACAAATTAAACAGAAGTAAGCACTGAATTAATAAAAATAATAAGGTTGGCTACATGAAACAACAAACAAATAAATTACAAGAATATAGGTAAAAGTAAGATGTGTGGACTTCTGTGTGTATGTGTGAGTAGTTCTGAGACACAGGAACACTATCAGATATGAACAACTGAGATCAATACAGACAATGATTGGGCTGAATGGAGCCTTTACGATAAGCTGTCTACAATTCTCCTGCTCATGTCAAAATGTTTTGCATTCATGTGTCTTTTCCAACAAATGATTCTAGATATATTATAGAAGCAGCTTAGCAGCAGCAGTGGCACAACCAATGAATGAACGGTCCTATAGAAAGCAGTGTGCCTCCTGTTCCTTCATCTGTACTTATCTTGACTGTCCTTTGGTCCATAGTGGCTGCCTCTTGGTACCTACAACATGTTCAGGAGGTTTCTAAATCGGTTCTAAATGATCACTGAGGGCCCTTCATGACCCGCGGCCGTTTCCGGGAAGCAGGTTTACTGACTTATCTGCTTGACTTTAGTGAATAAAACCCTGAGCAACCCTCAAAATCTGGAACACGAACGGATCTGACCTGCATGTGTTCATCAGCAAAGCTACCCAGATAACTCGGTAAGCCTGCAACGTTTCGCTGCTCTTTGCTACTATTGACCTGCTTGTCCCCCTCCAGCGCACCTGTCTCACCTCGTAGATGTGCCAAGTGTTTTTTTTCTGGACTTAGTTTCTTATAATAAACACAAGCTTAAAGAAGCTGTTGGAGTAGCAGGAGATTTGCCTCAAAACCAATCTCAGTATCTCTCTAAGTATGCCTGAGTCACTGATGGCACTAACACTGCAATAATGCCAAATGCCAAAGACTTCCTCCTAATGTTCCCTCTGTCTGCACAGACGGGCAGTGACACGTGCCCTCCATGTGAGTCAGGGTCCAGGGGTCATGTATCACAGGGGCCGACTGATTCTTTGTCATCACTTACAGAAGGCCCCCGAAGCAACCCAAGTGTATCTTACTTCTACTTCAGAGGAAATCATTCTACTTCTACATTTACCTGACAGAGAACTGTTGCTGGTTCTGTTGCAGATTTAGATTTACTCACAAAATACAACGATTGGTCAACGTTTCTGGGTCTCCTGCACCTGTGCTCTCGGAGTCTCTGCACTGTCATCGCAGCCGGGGAATGACAGTAGCAGCATGTTCTACCTATATATAGTTTAGTTGTGACATCATACTGTACACACTCAGTATTTCTATAGCACCTCAACCTGCTTTGTAATCACTTTTTACAATATGGGACCTTTAACGTCTAACGACTTAAAACAGCATACTCTGCAGTCTGTTGAATTCTACAGTATGTGCCCATCATTTTAGAAATCTTCACATTTATAGTCGGTGACATGTAACACCAGTACGCATCTAAAGCCCCTGACACACTAACCCACACAAAGCCAGTCTGACTGATCAGTCGTCTCCCCGAGGTCTGAAAAGGGCAGACCGGAACACACCGAAGCGACGCTGTCTTGAGCGTACGTTCTGCGCGTGTGCGAGACGTAATACAAAAAATGACGAAGTGCTCTTTAAGCACCACATTTAAGTGGAAGTACTAAAGTATTAAAAAAAAAAATGTACTTAAGTATTACAAGTAGTTTATTTTAAAATGTACTACTCAAGTAGTGAAAGTAAAAGTACAAGTATTGTGTTATGTAGTTATTAAAGAAAGCAGTCAAAAGTTTGAATATCATATTGTTTATATTATTTCAAACAGGGCCGTACTGGGACTGAAATTCAGCCCGGGACTTTAAGATGGAGAGGCCTTTTACGCGAGTGCCCTTGGTGCACGAGCAGAAGGATTTTTTGCAGTTATTTTAATTCTAATCGTGTTTTTTTTGGTATAAAGAGAATCAGATTACGCTGAAGACCTTCAAGAAACTTTAGGATGACACCTGCCTCCTCAGGTTGTATAAGCAAGTCACCACTGCATTGAACACAGACAGGTCAGCAAAACCTAATCTCGAACACATAAGTCACAGCATACTGCTAACTACCAGCATGTCATTGGAGTGATAAAATAGTTACTAATACTCACACTCATATACTCAAAAACTACAGTGCACTCCCATAAAATAGAGATTTGTGTGTGTGTGTGTGTCCTTACTTTCTGAGCTTGGCTCCCTGGCTCAGCTTGCCCTGTGATGGACCCTGCCTCTGCTAACTGATTGTGCAGCTACATATGCAGGAGAAGAACATCAGTTATAAATATGACTAAGAATAAAACATTTTCTAATTCAATCTGTGCTTCAGTTAAGTTATTATCTAGTATGTGGAACTATTGGCATTTTATCCTATATGTAAATATCTGATTGATCGATATGCCTACTAAGATTGCCTACCCAGCCCTGCACACTGCCCCCAATGGCCCCTCTACCTGTCTGTTTCCTGTTTTCCTGCTCCTCCTCCTCCTCCTCTCTCCTCCTGTTACCCCTCTTTTCTCCTGCTGCTCCTCCTCCTCTCTCCTCTTGATGAGAGTGTATGTGTGCAACAATAGAAAATAAAAACAATTACCTTATCAAAGCAAACATTTGGAGACAGAAACAACTCAGGTATACAGACCTAAAACTCCTAAAAACCTAAAACTGTCCTACCTCACATCACCAAATCCAAACCTGACTGAAAGTAAACACTTTTTTCGGCGCCTTAAAGTTGAGCCAATCGGATTTCAGGAAAAACGAGGATCAGTCCAAGTTAGGAGGGGCCGCTCGTATCCCCCCTCAAGATTGAAAGTATTGGTTTGGCCCGGTCTGAAACACACACACACACACACACGGACACAGCGCTCCGCTGCAGCTGAACGGCCGGCCAGGTCGGTCGCGTATGAAAAAAAATAAATAAATAAAAAAAATAAAACTTATGGACCACCGGCCGGTTCGGCCTGAAATGGACCGGCCGTTCGGGATTGTTCCCGTTATTCCCGATGGCCAATCCGCCCCTGATTTCAAATGTTTAGCCTAGAGGACACTCATGGTTCCTTTGGCTGTAGCAGCAGTACAAGGACAGGAATGTACAACACATGCCGCCAGTAGCTAGTTAGCTAGTTAGCTAGGTAGCTAGCGCTTACTGATAGCTCAAGCTGGTGTGCCATTTGTGTGTTATATTTGTAACTTACCTTGATATGTTTCTTCAAATTCGACAGTGAATTCTATGCCCTACTATCAGTCCCTCCAGAAAAACGTGATTATGCGATCGCATAATTCAATGCATAATCAGCCAAAGTCCAGATATTGATACGGGGCCGCATTTTTTTCAAATACGCCACACTTTCGCCGCATAAATTGCCGATTTCCGCGCAAATTATGCGGGGCTTGCATGATTTCATAATCTCCGCATTTTCGTTGGAAAAAAGTTCCATAATATATCTTAGCAGAAAGTTGAAAAATGTTGCATTACTTCACACAAGACCAGCCATTTTCCCGTTGCCATGGGAACGATAATGAAGTGACGTAAATACGCGACGTGAACGTCATCCAAAAACTGGGTGTTATTGGAATCACTTTTTTTTCTCTTTTTCATCAAACCGCAATTTTTCCAAGTTCCCGCAGTTTTCGCATGTTCCCGCAATTTCATCGCATAAAATTGCATAAATATCCTGCATATTCTATCGCATATTCTATCGCATTTTTTAAGAAAACTAGCCGCATAATCAAGAATTTTACCCGCAAGAAATCACAAAAAAACTCAACGCATTTTTCTGGAAGGACTGTACTATGCCGTGTACTACACCCTGCTATGCCCTGAACTGCTACAACTATTATTTCTAGTCATAGTGCCATTATCTTTATTGTTACTATAGTTGCCACCGTTCATCGTACCAACTGCTATAATTATTATGAATCATAATTCTCTATACCTGTATATAACAGCTTGATCGCTTGATTCGCTCAGTGATGAGCCAGCTTGACCAAACCTGGTGACAGAGCCATCTACCGCTCTGGCAGTGATAATGTGGGTTTGGAATGATTCAGAACATTTTTAGAATTGTAACGAGTAACAATTACAAAATAGAACATGTATTGGAGTAAAAGTATTAAAGTCATCGAAAATATGTACTGAAGTAAAAGTGGTTAGGAGAAGTAGGAGAAAAAAAGAGTTGAGTACAGATACAGCTTTTTAGTACTTAAGTACAGTAGTGAAGTAGTTCTACTTCGTTACCATACATCTGCTCTAGCCCAATGGATTGGGGGGGCACAAGTGGGGATAATCATATTTAAAAAATAAAGTTTTGTTATTTCTCTGCATTTATAGTTTCCTTTTCCGCACTTCCACAGTCTCAGTAACGCGAGTTACAACGCATTTTAACGCAACATTTAGTGGTGTTTTTTTTTTTTTTTTTAAGAATTCACCAACACCACAAAACATTTCTTCACAGGAAAAAAAAAGCCATGAGTATTATTTCCTGTTGCTGTATTCGATGGTTGAGATGACTGCAGAGACAGATACATTTGCGAGATGGAGATTATTTTCAGGAGTTATTACGCTGCGTTGAATTGGTCAGAGCCAGAACCAGGTGACGCCGACAGCAGTGTGTCTGAGCCGCTGACAAATAGAAACATGTCGGGAATTAATGTTTAGGCTTGATACACGTAAATATCATTGCATTTTATCAGCCGTGGAGACTATGCCTGTAGTGGAATGGCTTCGAATGATGACCAAAAACGCTTGTCTTTTACTGTGACCATTGACTATGTTGCAGTTTTACAAACAAGAAAGTGAGCAACTTAAGCTTGACGGACATGTTTTGCCTCTGGGGTCTCACGTTCATCTCATTGACATATATAAAATGGACCACCAGATCCCGTGTCTCTGTACGAGACCAGTGAAGGATATCAGAAGTCTCTTTTCCGGTGCTGGCTGAGCGTTACTGAGCAGCCTCCAACTGAGCTTGAAGACGTAGATGTGACGTGAGCAACCTGTCTGAAAGTGTGAAGTCTTCTGGTAGCTGTGCCGAGAGAAATCTCGATCATTCCCAATCTTACAGAGACGGAGAGTGTAGGTATATGTAAGGAGATAACATAAGCACAGGCTAATTATTGATCACTAACATGCTAGTTAACATTAGTAATTAAACCTAAACAGCTAATGGAAGTCCAAACTGCCTGTGAGCTTCTCCTGTACTATACGGTAATTCCTCTACTATGCGACAGTAAGTCACGTGGTTATGACACAATCGTTAGCCTATTTTTATAAAAATGTCTGCTACGGAGCCATAACGTGAGGTACAAGGTAATGGAGCCTTTAATACATTGTCGTGTTTCTTTAGAAATAAAAAATGGACAAATAAAGTCTTTAAACGCTTCAAATGTAAAGTTATTCGCTGTCAAAGTGGCGCCAAAATGAATTGGAGTCAATGGGATGCTGACAGCGGGTGATCGTTTGGTAGCATCAAAATGGCGCCATAGGAGCAGCTTACCCCCTTGGTTCATCTCAAGCTAGCAAGAGTACACAACAGACAACTTCAGTGTAGGCTACTTCAAAATAAAAGTAATTCCTGTGATGGTTTGCAGTAAAACAAAATTACTGTTAAACAAATAAGGTTGTGTACCTTTTCACATCTCACCTGTATATCAAGTACTGTAAATAATGTAAATATTGAGTTTTAATCACACTATAATTGACCATTTCCTTTAGACTGTTTTAAACTAAACAACATGAATTTCTTATTCAAGTGCTTTAAACAAACATTTTACAACAATGCTGTACTTCAAGCACTATTGTCATAGCTTTAGTTACTTTGCATATTCATATTAATTATACAAAATATTATGAATAATCTATGATGTATAAATAAAGTGGATAACGAGGAGACTTTATTGATCCGGCGGTGAAATTCACAAGCTAGCTGCCAAGTCAAACTTCTGCTGTTATTTTGGTGAAAGTAACGTAAGAGTAAAAGTAACGCAAAAGTAGTGTAACATGCATGCTGCGTGCTACTGTTATATCACACTAACACCTCTTTATACATGAAAACGTCACTTTAATCAACAGCGAAGACATATTCAGAAATACAAAGCTAAGCCAGAGGGTTTACGTGTTGGGTCCCGACAGCAGTCCTGGTATGGGACACTTCACACTGATTTCCTCCTCTTGCCGAAGACATTGTTGATGAGTTTGGCCATGGACCTGGAGCCGCTGGGGCGTCTCCTGCGCTCCTTGGCCTTGCTGCCCAGGCTAGCGTTTTGCACCATTTTGGAGAATATGAGCGCCAGCTCCTGGTGGTGCTCGGCTGCTGACAGCTCGTAGAACTGGCCCTGACACTGGGCAGCCAGATGCTGAGCTTCTTCACGCTGCACCTCTCTCCTGTGGCACAGGTCCTGTTTGTTGCCCACCAGAAATATGAGTGAATCTACGTTCCTGTAGGTGAGAAAGCAATCAGCTGATTCTCCACTTCTTCTGTTTCCATGTACATAATAGCCATTGTTATATTACAGTCAGGGTGCGATTTCCGCCCTTCTGGTCTACATATCCCTGCCACTGCGGAATTATTTTTATCCCCGATGGGGACAAAATGTACCCCCCCTCAAAGTGATCATCTACTTCACCAATAGACCATTATATACTTAAAATATAAGTATTTTAAACTTATAACTGTAACGTGAACAGTCTATAGTGCGATAGAAGGATGAAATCTGAGCAGCAGTTGCTGGTTGGATTTAGCCACTACAGACCTCCAGGACACCGGCTACCAGCAGCAGTTGTTTAGCCGCCAGTGGTTGACTGTGAGCCGGCTACAGGCACCGCCAGATGACGCCACTTTCCTAAAGCCAAATGGTGTGTTTTTTGTACGCATTTTGAGCTATCCACGTGTATCGCGAGAACTAAAACTAAAAATAAATAAAAGGTTGGGTTTAGGAAAAGAACATTGGGAAAGGCCCGGCTCTCCTGGGTGATCAACCTGTGTTTTACCCATCCACCAACCCCAACCAACGTCCCTCAGCAGACTTATGTCCTTTCGTACTACTCGCTACTGTGAAAATTCACACGTAATGTAGGTCAATGGCGGCTGTACGGCGTTGATAAACACGCTTAAAAGCAATTATGCGTCTTGATAACACGCCAAAATGCCATTTGCATTGGCGTGTCATACATACGCCACTTTATGAGATCAGTCTGGCAAATTGCACCCTGGCTCCAGTGATCTTAGTCCATACCTTAGCTCTCTGATCAGCTGCATGATGGCTTTGGCAGTGAGGAAGGAGGAGCGGTCACTGATATCATAGACCACAATGAAGCCATCAGCCCAGCTGATCTGCTCCTTTACAGTAGACGTACCCTCACAGGCCTGGAAAACAGACCGGTTAATGACATTACATAAACACATAAATGTTAAATGTTGTGGTCAGAATAACTTCATAACGTCATATATTAGCAAGTTGCTCTCCTGTGGAACCAGCTCCCAGGTTGGGCTCAGGAGGCAGACACCGTCTCCATATTGAGTTAACCTAAAACTCTCCTCTCTGGCTGGTCTGGCTCAAGTTTGCCTTGGACCAGCTCTTATTTATGCTGCTGTAGTTCTAGACTAGTGGGGGACTTCCTTTGACTCACCAAGCTCCTTCACCCCCATACCACCTCTCTTCTGTTAAAAGATCCAATAATAATCCTATTGTTATTCTTGCTCCATCCATCTGTAAACTCACCTGAGAGCATGGCTCATAGAGCTGGAGATTGGTCTGCTTCCCACCCACAGACACACGCTTCCTGTATATGCACTCTGTGGGAGGAGAGCAGCAGGGAAACCACAAATAAGTCAGCCAATCAAAGAAACTGTATCTGAACCACAGTGCTCAGTGTGTGACGTTGTCTTTCCTTTTATTGGTAAAAAATGGCCACGCCCGCTAGGCTACAGCTAGGTGACGGACTTCTTCTTGAGAGCAGGCAGAGAGCAGATGGTGTCCAGCCGAGTCAGCCAGTCCATGTGTCAGGCAATTCGTGTGCACACATCTAACACACACATTTCCACAGGCAGCTTTTTTCAACTGCAACTCCGCTGTATCTGTGACGTGCAGCGGATTCCAAGTAAAGTTGTGTCACCACAACCTGATGCCGACGGTGTAACGTTTTGCAGACAATTAGTCGTTGGTGTTGTTGGGCCCTATTTTAACGATCTCAGCTCATGGCGCAGGTGCGTTTAGGGCGTGTCCAAATCCACTTTTGCTAGTTTGACGGTAGATAAAAGGGTCAGTGCACCGGGCGCATGGTTCTAAAGGGTTGTACTTAGTGTCTTCATTAATCAGAGGTGTGTTTTGGAAGTAACATGCAATCAACCAATCAGAGATCAGCTCCCATTCCCTTTAAAAGCCAGGCGCGTTTGGACCTTGGAGCATTGCTGTTATGATGGAGGATTTGCACCGTAATATTTTTATTTGTAATTTTCTGCATGTGTGTGTGCTTCTGTGCGTCCCTGTGTGTGTAACAAACATAGTGTGCGTGTGCTGTGCACGAGCCTAGGAGCATTTTACTAATGCTCTGTTAAAATAACAATGAAATGCTGCGTTATTGACTTTAGACCAGGTTTTTGTTGGTCAATGGCGCGATCACTTCCCGCTACCTTAAGATAGCAATACGGCCAGAATGCACCTGAACACACCTCCCTGTAAGACCAGCGCGCCCAGAATGCACCTGAACACACCTCCCTGTAAGACCAGCACGCCCAGAATGCACCTGAACACACCTCCGTGTAAGACCAGCAGGTGCATTTGCTATTTAAACGATGCAGGCACTGGAAGGGAAACTGACAACTGCATTGGTCTTAAACAAGCAAAGACTTATGTTGGGCTTTGTGCTGCACCGGGTGCAAGATAGGACCCATTATGTTTTTGTCTGTCAATCTGGCCTATCACAAACTATTTGGTATGTTTTCTACTCCAGTCAAACACTTTGAAAAGTTGTGTTTAGTTTACTTCAAATTACGTTATGTATTGCTAGCAACCATTTAGTCGTCATTGCTACAATGCTAATGTTACTACAATGCTACTACTAAAACAAATATATATATATATATATATATATATATATATATATATATATATATATATATATATATATATATATATATATATAAAAAACTCAGCAGGTACAGTACAGGCCAAAAGTTTGGACACACCTTCTCATTCAATGTGTTTCCTTTTTATTTTCATGACTATTTACATTGTAGATTCTCACTGAAGGCATCAAAACTATGAATGAACACATATGGAATTATGTACTTAACAAAAAAGTGTGAAATAACTGAAAACATGTCTTATATTTTAGATTCTTCAAAGTAGCCACCCTTTGATTTTTTTGATAACTCTGCAAACCCTTGGTGTTCTCTCAATGAGCTTCATGAGGTAGTCACCTGAAATGGTTTTACCTTCACAGGTGTGCTTTGTCAGGGTTCATTAGTGGAATTATTTCCCTTATTAATAAAAAAGCAAAGGGTGGCTACTTTGAAGAATCTAAAATATAAGACATGTTTTCAGTTATTTCACACTTTTTTGTTAAGTACATAATTCCATGTGTTCATTCATAGTTTTGATGCCTTCAGTGAGAATCTACAATGTAAATAGTCATGAAAATAAAAAGGAAACACATTGAATGAGAAGGTGTGTCCAAACTTTTGGCCTGTACTGTATGTAAATCTTGCTGTTATTTGTAGATCATGAAAGACACATTTGCCACTAATATTGAGACTAATGTCTCTCCATAAGTGTGCTCCTGTTCCAGTCATACCTCACACAGTATCTTTGCTTGACTGTGTCAGAGTGCGAGAGAACAAGCTCAGATCAAACTAGGTTATTCTCGGGGAAACAATGGCCTATTGAGCCACTATCAGAGACCAACGTGAGTCATTCTCCTGGCAGGCCTGCTAGCTTTTCATGGAGGTTGCAGAATGGTATCACACAGCATGGCTGCTTTGACCACATGCTGACCATCAACATCTTCAAAAACACACTAAATGGATCAAATATTTAGCCCATGTTGTGATATTAGGCTGCATGCATTTGACAGAGGCTGAACCACCTGAAGTTAAACGCTTGGCAGTTGTCTTGACACAAAGTACATAACATAGAAGAGTGTATACAAGAAGATGAGATAAGGGGTCTTGGATAGAAAGTACTGCTAAGACAAACAGTGTATAGAAACTAGAAAGCTGCCAAACGAAATCAGACATAACGCAGATGACTGTGGCTTTCTACAGCCCAGGGAGAAACAGGCAAACATATGCAGATAGACATTTAATGCCAAGGTTTGCTCATTTTGGTTGGGAGAAAACGTTTTGAGATTCAATCCCATCCCATCCGACTTAATATTATTAAAAAGTCAAATATAGTGCAATACATATGCACATGTACATATGGGACATTTGCAGTTGTAGGTAGACTTGTGAGCCTGACAATGACTTGTGTGTGGAAAGGTTAAGGACATATTGGTGTGGAATAGTATAAATATGATGAACCGTGGCTCTGTGTCCATGTGCTGCCAAACTCTGGTGAAACTCACAGAACTTCATTAGACATTCTAGTGGAGGTCGCAAATATTACACATGTTCTCGGTTTGAATGTTTAGTGTATGTGTATAATATTTCATGTAAACACCACAGTGCATGCTTCATGGAAAAGCCATGAGTCAGATGGATGCTTTTTCAGGTTAATAGGTGTAATGAAAATTTGGAGTAGTAACTACTCCAAATTTTATTTACATGTTTCAATTCTGAGTCATGTATAATAAAGTCAGGTTTTATCAGGGAGTCCACCACCGAGACAGAGACAGAGACAGAGACAGAGACAGAGACAGAGACAGATACAGAGACAGAGACAGAGACAGATACAGAGACAGATACAGAGACAGAGACAGAGACAGAGACAGAGACAGATAAAGACAGAGACAGATACAGAGACAGATACAGAGACAGATACAGATACAGATACAGATACAGATAGAGAGACAGATAGAGAGACAGATACAAATACAGAGACAGAGACAGAGACAGATACAGATACAGAGACAGAGACAGAGACAGAGACAGAGACAGATACAGATACAGATACAGAGACAGAGACAGAGACAGAGACAGAGACAGATAGAGAGACAGATACAGATACAGAGACAGAGACAGAGACAGATACAGAGACAGAGACAGAGACAGAGACAGATACAGATACAGATACAGAGACAGAGACAGAGACAGAGACAGAGACAGAGACAGATAGAGAGACAGATACAGAGACAGAGACAGAGACTCACCTGAAGAGGAAGAGTACTCGCCAATAAAAGCGCCTGGTGAGGAACCGGACGATCAGAGCTGCACACACACACACACACACACACACACAAACATACATATACACGCACGTACACATACACATCAACACATACACACACACACATATACAGACACAGATACACACCGGCACACAGACACACACACACACACACATAGAAAAAAAAAAGAGACAAAGAGATAGACACACACACATACAAACACACACACACATATACACACACACACACACACACACACACACACACACACACACACACACAAACACAGACACACAGACACACACACACACAGAGTCAGAAACACAGAGTCAGACAGACAGGTGAGCTGGTCAGAAGACAACTTGTTTTGTAGAAACCTTCCCCCCCCCCAGCTCTCCTACCTGACTTCCCGACCCCCCCACTGCCCAGAACAGCCATCTTGATCTCATTCATGTCTGGAGGGTGTGAATCAGACCGGTCTCCCCTAGCTACAGAACTCTCCCTCACATAGCACGGCTCTAAAGAGCTAAGGAGGGAAACAGCTGGCTCAAAGTCAGCACAGCTGATAGGCTGCCTGGAGCCAGCGGTGCAGCAGGCTGGCCATGGGTGGGTGGGGGGGGGGCGTGTCTACCAGCCAGCCAGTGCACGTGTCTTTGCAGCCACATACAACATACAATAATACTTGATTCACAAATCACTCTCTACAGGATGTTTGAATATGCAGATGAACTGGTGAAACGGTGGTAATGAAGGCAGACTTGAGCCAGCTCCATCCTTCTCATCTACTGCATGCTTCTCTCATACAGTAGATGAGACTGACTGTGTCTGAGGGGCCCCATATGGAGGATGAAGGAGTGCATTATCACTGCCATGTACACTGACTATTACACATCTCATCAAAGAATGTAAATCAGCATGGGGACATAAATAACTAACCCGGATAGGAAACACATCCTCTGTCAAAGTAATGTGTTCTGTTCAATGTAAGAGATAGGCTCACTGCTCCCAAACACCATGTAGGGCCAACATCCCACTCAGGACCTCCACTGCACTTGGTCTTGGCCAGTTTTATTTAGAAGTAGTTTTCTGAAATCCATTGCTCCATCACCTGCAGTCGGTCAGATTTATGGCAGCTTCTGAAATATTGTTGTGCTGTGACATTTTATTGAATGGGAGCACATACGCAGTGCGCAGAAATGAGTCTGTCCTCCCTGTTTCCCTTGACTCTCTGTCAGATTCTAAATGGTAACAGCAAAACGTGGTTTTCATGGAGGCGGTTGATGTTTGATTTTAACGCTGGCCTCCTTCAGTGTGAACTGCTCTTAACTGCTAATTTATGCTAAATGTCATTTATTTATTAACTGTATACTAACACAATACCATACACAGTTACATATACCTATATATCTATCTTTATTTATCTGTAGTTTATTGTTGTTTTACTGTTTGTTTATTTTTGTAAAAATATTTAGCTAAAATTTTTTATTGTTATTCTTATACTGTATTTTTTCCATCTTTTATCTATTTAAAGAGTGTTTTTGTAAGATGCTAAAATCTGCTGCTGGAAATCTAATTTCCTTGCGGGAGTCATCCCAAAGGGATCAACAAAAGAGAAGTCTAAGTCTAAGTCTAAGTCTAATGGGAGCTGAAATAATTGAAAAACGCAGTATTCAATGGCATTTAGTTACATTTAAAGGTAAAACAAACGAGTTATTTGAATCAGTCAGCTGTTGAACTGTTTTTTAAAGGTCCCATGGCATGGACATTTCCCTTTATGAGTTTTTTTTTAACATTAATATGGACCACTAAGGCCTATATAAAAGAGACTTCAGATACAGTATTAGAGGACCACTAAGGTCTATATAAAAGAGACTTCAGATACAGTATTAGGGGACCACTAAGGTCTATATAAAAGAGACTTCAGATACAGTATTAGGGGACCACTAAGGTTTATATAAAAGAGACTTCAGATACAGTATTAGAGGACCACTAAGGTCTATATAAAAGAGACTTCAGATACAGTATTAGGGGGACCACTAAGGTCTATATAAAAAGAGACTTCAGATACAGTATTAGGGGACCACTAAGGTCTATATAAAAGAGACTTCAGATACAGTATTAGGGGACCACTAAGGTCTATATAAAAAGAGACTTCAGATACAGTATTAGGGGACCACTAAGGTCTATATAAAAAGAGACTTCAGATACAGTATTAGGGGACCACTAAGGTCTATATAAAAGAGACTTCAGATACAGTATTAGGGGACCACTAAGGTCTATATAAAAGAGACTTCAGATACAGTATTAGGGGACCACTAAGGTCTATATAAAAGAGACTTCAGATACAGTATTAGGGGACCACTAAGGTCTATATAAAAGAGACTTCAGATACAGTATTAGGGGACCACTAAGGTCTATATAAAAGAGACTTCAGATACAGTATTAGGGGACCACTAAGGTCTATATAAAAGAGACTTCAGATACAGTATTAGGGGACCACTAAGGTCTATATAAAAGAGACTTCAGATACAGTATTAGGGGACCACTAAGGTCTATATAAAAGAGACTTCAGATACAGTATTAGGGGACCACTAAGGTCTATATAAAAGAGACTTCAGATACAGTATTAGGGGACCACTAAGGTCTATATAAAAGAGACTTCAGATACAGTATTAGGGGACCACTAAGGTCTATATAAAAGAGACTTCAGATACAGTATTAGGGGACCACTAAGGTCTATATAAAAGAGACTTCAGATACAGTATTAGGGGACCACTAAGGTCTATATAAAAGAGACTTCAGATACAGTATTAGGGGACCACTAAGGCCTATATAAAAAGAGACTTCAGATACAGTATTAGGGGACCACTAAGGCCTATATAAAAAGAGACTTCAGATACAGTATTAGGGGACCACTAAGGTCTATATAAAAGAGACTTCAGATACAGTATTAGGGGACCACTAAGGTCTATATAAAAGAGACTTCAGATACGGTATTAGGGGACCACTAAGGTCTATATAAAAGAGACTTCAGATACAGTATTAGGGGACCACTAAGGTCTATATAAAAGAGACTTCAGATACAGTATTAGGGGACCACTAAGGTCTATATAAAAGAGACTTCAGATACAGTATTAGGGGACCACTAAGGTCTATATAAAAGAGACTTCAGATACAGTATTAGGGGACCACTAAGGTCTATATAAAAGAGACTTCAGATACAGTATTAGGGGACCACTAAGGTCTATATAAAAGAGACTTCAGATACAGTATTAGGGGACCACTAAGGTCTATATAAAAGAGACTTCAGATACAGTATTAGGGGACCACTAAGGTCTATATAAAAGAGACTTCAGATACAGTATTAGGGGACCACTAAGGTCTATATAAAAGAGACTTCAGATACAGTATTAGGGGACCACTAAGGTCTATATAAAAGAGACTTCAGATACAGTATTAGGGGACCACTAAGGTCTATATAAAAGAGACTTCAGATACAGTATTAGGGGACCACTAAGGTCTATATAAAAGAGACTTCAGATACAGTATTAGGGGACCACTAAGGTCTATATAAAAGAGACTTCAGATACAGTATTAGGGGACCACTAAGGTCTATATAAAAGAGACTTCAGATACAGTATTAGGGGACCACTAAGGTCTATATAAAAGAGACTTCAGATACAGTATTAGGGGACCACTAAGGTCTATATAAAAGAGACTTCAGATACAGTATTAGGGGACCACTAAGGTCTATATAAAAGAGACTTCAGATACAGTATTAGGGGACCACTAAGGTCTATATAAAAGAGACTTCAGATACAGTATTAGGGGACCACTAAGGTCTATATAAAAGAGACTTCAGATACAGTATTAGGGGACCACTAAGGTCTATATAAAAGAGACTTCAGATACAGTATTAGGGGACCACTAAGGTCTATATAAAAGAGACTTCAGATACAGTATTAGGGGACCACTAAGGTCTATATAAAAAGAGACTTCAGATACAGTATTAGGGGACCACTAAGGTCTATATAAAAGAGACTTCAGATACAGTATTAGGGGACCACTAAGGTCTATATAAAAGAGACTTCAGATACAGGATTAGGGGACCACTAAGGTCTATATAAAAGAGACTTCAGATACAGTATTAGGGGACCACTAAGGTCTATATAAAAGAGACTTCAGATACAGTATTAGGGGACCACTAAGGTCTATATAAAAAGAGACTTCAGATACAGTATTAGGGGACCACTAAGGCCTATATAACAGAGACTTCAGATACAGTATTAGGGGACCACTAAGGTCTATATAAAAGAGACTTCAGATACAGTATTAGGGGACCACTAAGGTCTATATAAAAGAGACTTCAGATACAGTATTAGGGGACCACTAAGGTCTATATAAAAGAGACTTCAGATACAGTATTAGGGGGACCACTAAGGTCTATATAAAAGAGACTTCAGATACAGTATTAGGGGACCACTAAGGTCTATATAAAA
Source organism: Perca schrenkii (assembly GCA_025617405.1). Classification (NCBI taxonomy): domain Eukaryota; kingdom Metazoa; phylum Chordata; class Actinopteri; order Perciformes; family Percidae; genus Perca; species Perca schrenkii. The sequence continues at coordinate 2,060,648 of CM046809.1, read as the reverse complement.
GAGACTTCAGATACAGTATTAGGGGACCACTAAGGTCTATATAAAAGAGACTTCAGATACAGTATTAGGGGACCACTAAGGTCTATATAAAAGAGACTTCAGATACAGTATTAGGGGACCACTAAGGTCTATATAAAAGAGACTTCAGATACAGTATTAGGGGACCACTAAGGTCTATATAAAAGAGACTTCAGATACAGTATTAGGGGACCACTAAGGTCTATATAAAAAGAGACTTCAGATACAGTATTAGGGGTACCACTAAGGTCTATATAAAAGAGACTTCAGATACAGTATTAGGGGACCACTAAGGTCTATATAAAAGAGACTTCAGATACAGTATTAGGGGACCACTAAGGTCTATATAAAAGAGACTTCAGATACAGTATTAGGGGACCACTAAGGTCTATATAAAAGCATCCAAAGAGCACCATGTCATGCGACCTTTGAGAAACAGAGTAGTTATGCAATGAGGACATAAATACCTAAATCAAGACTGTACCTCTTAGTAGAGGACTGGCACGCCTGCTCCATCCTAACAACTCAAAACCTTTTACTCCATCAAAAGTCATCACATTTCAGTCAAAATGTTTTCTCTCTGAATTGCATCAGCTATATATATATATATATATATATATATATATATATATATATATATATATGTTATATTATATATTTTTTTTAATTTAGGCTTATTCCTGTTTCAAATATCCTTTCAGATTACCGGTATATTCAACACTTCAGTTCATCTCACCAAAAGCAATAACTTTGTAATTCCAGTCAAACTGATTTCACATTAGATTTGATCTGATACATGTCATCATTATTGGATGAAAAACACACGTTACCTGTTCATACTGGCTCACTCGGATTTCAAACAAACTCTGAATACAGTTTGGAAGCAAATTATTTTGTGTATTATCCGTGCACTTTACAGATCACATGGATCAAAACACTTTAAAGCATAAGTTAATACTGAATGTGTTGGTTGGTCCGTTTATAATTTTGAAATGGGTTTATTTTTACATTATTTGTATGTGATTTTCAGGAAAATGTATGATCAATTATCATTGCCAGAAATGTATTTTCATACACTCTCTCGCAACATTTTGTCATAATGTTTCAACATATTTGTGTTTCAGCAAATACAGCAATGCACACACACACACACTCGCGCACGCAGCCCACACACACACGCACCCACACTCACACACACATACACACACACACACACACACAGCAGCAGTGTTTTCTATTATTCCTACATTACACCTGCAGCCTACAGCCGACCCAGGACCCACTCTACTCAAGGGAGCACACCCTACTATTTTTTTACCTACAAATTTAATTATAGCCTTTTTTTATTTTATTTTTTTTTACATATTTGAAATAATGCACTGCATCTTTTACCTCTCTATGGACCTCACAGCAGACATGTTAACTTGTCATAGTAGGAAAAGCACAGCTGAAATTGATAACCTTAACGATGGCTCAGTTCCATCAAGTGTCCCAGTAAGATATTTCAGTGAGTCAGCATGCATAATACCAGGACCTCTCCTAAGTGGAATGCAGCCATCAGTAATGGTTTAATACCAGGACCTCTCCTAAGTGGAATGCAGCCATCAGTAATGGTTTAATACCAGGGCCTCTCCTAAGTGGAATGGAGCCATCAGTAATGGTTTAATACCAGGGCCTCTCCTAAGTGGAATGGAGCCATCAGTAATGGTTTAATACCAGGGCCTCTCCTAAGTGGAATGGAGCCATCAGTAATGGTTTTGAACACACCTGTGCTTTTTTCCTACTCTGACATGTCAACACGACTGCTGTGAAAAAGGTCTATTCTGTTGGTGTGGTGTTCAATTCAATTTTATTTATAGTATCAAATCATAACAAGAGTTATCTCAGGACACTTTACAGATAGAGTAGGTCTAGACCACACTTACAAAGACCCAACAATTCCAGTAATTCCTGTCTGGGACCCTTTAATAGCCTTCCCTTTTGCTTGCTAACCCTACCGTTTAAACATATGTCTAAAACACTGAGTGAAAAGATCTTTCAACAGTGCTTCATTTTGTAATTCATTTAGTTTGGTATTAATGAGTCAGTTATATACGGCGCAAAATGCATATGACATAGATCTGTGCATCTTACAGGCCGTAACATGAAATACTGTGAAATATTTTGATTACGATTCAGTAGGCTTACTTTTGGTGTACATACATACTATGTTTATGAGCAATATTAGTAATGATATTATTCAGTGACTGGAGAGCAGAGCCCACAAACAAAGCTTCTGTGGTAGTATAGACCAGTAACCAGTAACCCCTTCCGCATTAGGAATTCAACGTATTGATGTAGGCCTACATGAAATATGACAGATAAGATCATACTGTTGTGGGACTCCAATGCACAGCCCCTAGCCTAGTCTGGGTGTGCCATCTGGTGGTGGACATGTGGAAAGGCAACGTTTCTTCATCAAGAGGAAGAAAGAAGATCGAGCACCAGTGCGTCACTTTGAAGTGGTGTGAAATGAACATGTTCCTCTGAGTCAGTTACTCTAGTAATGTTGCATTCAAGCTCTATAGGAAAAATTGCTCTATGTGCTCGATACTATTACTTTTATTTCTTTTTTTCTATGTGCAATGTTAATTGCTTGTGGAATAAAATTTTAGACTTGGAGTTGATTGTTAGTTTGTTAGTTTCTGTTTAAAGGGGTAAAGTACACCTGTTTCTGTCACTCAACCTCACACCCAGTTTGCTGATTAGACTCATTTCAGTACTCGGATCATTGGAGTTGAAATGCAGTACTGCTCTCAGAGGCAGAGACATGCATGTGACCAAGGTTGGGGATGGCTGGGGCCATAGGCGTAGATTTCAGGGGGGATGCAGGGGATATGTCTCCCCCCCAATATTTACAGTAGAAGAGGTAGATTTGATATGAAAGACAACCCACTCCCCAAAAAAGAGGTAAAAATAACCGTTCAGGTGGCTCAAACATGTTTATATCCTTCTTTGGGCTGCTGCGTTTCTCCAAAAGTTGAATGTGTCTCAACTTTATGACAGTATTGAAGGAAAAACAAAACAAAAACAACCAATATTCAAATCCCAAAATTGAATATCGAACACCTTCCCAACAAATCAATATAGTCGGGATCCAGCTGTACTTCGTACCAATAAATATATGTTTTCCAACAATTTCATACACAGGAAATGAAGTGTTTGACGCTCAAAAGCTCCCCCACCTACACCCTTGGCTGGGACAGGTTAAATGTCATGTATTTCCCAAACGTTGGCCGCAGCCCTGGACAGAGAGGAAAATATACCTCCGCTCTCACTGGCTGACACTGTTCCATGGAAACTTCTGGAATAATATTATTGCCTTACTGTGATCACGTGTTGAACCTGTTCTTAAGGTAGCAAAGGTTCTTAGATTAAAATGACTTTATGCCAACACTGTGAGAATATTTGCTGAATTTGAGGCATGTCCCTAATTCAAAACAATATATCAGTAGCAGCCAAAATCTACACAACAGTTCTCTACATTCCCACGCACCGTGAAGGCAGCATTGTAACTATTACTGTAAACACAGCAGGTGATTTCCATAGAAAGAAAGCAGGAAGTTTTTCATAAAACGCCAGCTCGCTCGGTGTGTTTGCTGGTTAGTTTAGCGGTTGAAACGGTCTGAAACGGTCTGAAATGGTTTTTAATGAGTGACCGGGACCTGGACTGACAGAATTCTTCCTTCACAATGGTTCTCCTCCGACTAGTTTCGGTGTTAATTTGTGTGTCACTGTCGTCCGCGGTGAGCGTTTTATCACGGTCGCCTCTCAACTGCCCTCGACAGGTAAGGTTAAGATAGCTCGGGTATAATACCAATATTAGCCTATACAGGCTTTAGCTTTCAATAGATACAGAAAGTTATGTCTGTCTGTGGGCCCTAACGCAACACTTACTTACTGTTAGCTTATGGGATGTTAGTGTAATTGCGATGTAGTGTTTGTTTTTGGCCAATATTGACTGAATTATGTCTGACTTAGGCTATCCCTTGTGGTGTCTTCGGGTCAAATATGACCCGTTTTTCAAAATGTCAGATATCAGAAATATTGGTTTCTTTTTAACCTAAATTGACTTTTGGGTGATTTATAAAAAAAAAGCAGCATTTGAAAAAAAAGAAGTTTCAAAACCAGACTAAACATTGACATTTACCTTTCTGTAAGTATCCTTCCTTTAATATGAGTCTAAATCACGGGTCACCAACACCAGGTAGCCCCCAAGGACCACATGAGGAGCCCTCAGGCCTGTTCTAAAAATGAAAATTGAATATTGATATTATCTGTTTCCCACCTTGTTAAGTCATTGTTGATAATTATTGTGAGAAATCATTAACATGATCAGTGTCTTCACATAGATGAGTATCATTAATCATTAATAATCATATATAACTATCATTAATCATTAATAATCATATATAACTAAAGGCAAACTGAGCATATTTGTTATTTCAGAAGAGTGTGTCAAACTGGTAGCCCTTCATATGACTCAATACCCATGAAGTAGCTCTCAGTTTCAAAAAGGTTGGTGACCCCTGGTCTAAATAATTAATAATTTCTCCTTTTTTAAGTCAAAAATTAGGTATAATGTCCTATAAATGAGGCGTGACCATGAATTCCAAAAATGAGTGTAAAACTGGTAATAGGTTGGTGTTGGTGGTGTTTATGGTAGTGAAAAGAAGCATTAAACGTTAAAAAAAAAGAAAAAAAAAGAGCCAAAAAACATTGAAAAAAGAGACAAAAGTGTCGATAAAAGAGACAAACGTCAGAAAAACTTTTGGGTTTTCAGGACGACATGTACACAAACCAAATGTATTCTTATACTATGTTTTTTTTTTACTTTATTTTTTATTTAACCTTTATTTATTCAGGGAAGTTTCTCTGAGAGGCAGCCTCTCTTTTGCAGGAACGCCCAGATCACATTCACCCAGTACAATCACAGTCTGATCTGGTTGGGGTTAAGGGTGCTGCTCTTTCACTTTCCCCACCCAGATTTTATCCTCTCAGTCTGGGGATTGAACCGACAACCTCTCGGTCACAAGCTTGCGTCTCCAACCTTTAGGCCACCACTGCCCTATGGGTGTGTTATGACAGCATATTTATAGCAATCTTGGTGGGGGTGGGGGGTTAGTGCGTGGAAGGGATGTGAGGGGATGAAGAGGAGGGAGGGGCGAGCTAGTCTCATTTTGCTTGACAATTCTTCAAACGTCAACAAGATGTAACGTCACCCAACATCGCTTAGAGCACCTTTAAAGGAACACGCCGACTTATTGGAAATTTAGCTTATTCACTGTAACCCCCAGAGTAAGACAAGTCGATACATACCCTTCTCATCTCCGTGCGTGCTGTAAGGCTGTCTGGCGGTTCCAGCATTAGCTTAGCCTAGCACAGATCCTGCAGGTAACTGGTTCCAACTAGCCTACTGCTCCGAATTGTGACAAAAGTGACAAAATAACACCAACATGTTCCTATTTACATGTTGTGATTTGTAGAGTCACAGCGTGTACAAAAAACAACGTAACATGAGACACAGCCATCTTCTAACAGCAAACAAACCGGGAACTATATTCTCAGACAGTCTTGCTGCGAGCATATCACTCCGCCCAAGTACTATATTCTTCCGCCTGAGAATATAGTTCCCGGTTTGTTTACAGTTAGAAGACGGCTTTGTCTCATGTTACGTTGTTTTTTGTACACGCTGTGACTCTATAAATCACAACATGTAAATAGGAACATGTTGGTGTTATTTTGTCACTTATTTGGAGCAGTAGGATTACTGGAACCATTCACCTGCATGTTCTGTGCTGGCCTGATGCTGCTGGAGCCGTCAGACAGCATTACAGCACGCACGGAGATGAGAAGGGTATGTATCGACTTGTCTGACTCTGGGGGTTACGGTGAATAAGATAAATTCCCAATAAGTCGGCGTGTTCCTTTAAAGCTAACAACTCATTCCTTTGACCTTTTGACCCGATCAGCACACTGCCGCTTGCTGCCATGGACAACTCCAACCAGATCTTTTAGTCAATATAAGAAGATAGTTTTAGGTTTTTCCCTCATAGGCTGATGTCTTCTCGTGTCCGTGTCTGTTGCGTGGCGGCTGCGTGGCGTCTTTACACACCAGAAACGTGTCTGACGCGGCGCTGCTGCTGGTCAAGCCGTAGTGTACTTCATGTTAAACATAAATATATACTGATCTGATTACAGCAAAGACAACGTCGGCAGTATTGACGGCAAAATAGGCTCCAGAATATTTCGTTCTGTATTGACAGGTGCAATATTTGAAAATCAATAATTATTTATTATTTTCTTTATAAATTACATTTATATCTGCATTTATGTCAAAACCTAGAGACTTTCAGACATCAAAATGTCATTTATGACGTGCATGTCACGGAAAAATGCGCCATGGCAACATGAAAGTATCCTGTGATGGCCCACACTGTTGCTACGGGATGTGGTTTCAGGGTGTTTTAAGGTGTTCCGTTCTGTAAAGCACTCGGTGTAATTGGTGAAAGGTTGGCAAATCAGTAAAGTTTATAAATAGCAAAAAATTGCCGGTGGAACACGGATGTCTTCTACTTGATGATTTTATTTCTTAAGGTGCATAACAGTAAAGTTTATATTTGTAATATTGATAATTCTACAGTTCTCTCTTCTAATCATCTCTTTGTTCTTTTCCCCTGGCACAGGACTTGAGTTGTAGAGTCACCACAAGTGAGTGAATTTGACTCCTTCCTATGGCTGCTCTACTGTAATGTCTTTGTTAGTGTTCTGGAACCAAACGTTCACGCGTTTCTGGGTTTAAATCTGAAGGGTTGTAATAATATTCTCCGACACATTGAGTCAATATTAGGTATAAATATGTCTTATCTTAAAATCTACAAAGTTCCACCCCAATCGAACTCCGAGTGGACTACTTTCTGGCATTTCAATGAGTGTGAATCATAGAATGTGATGTCAGGACCTTCATTGCATTGCTATATCTGCTGAAATACAAACAGTAATGTTGAAAAATGATCATCCATTTTCTTGAGATTCACACAACACAATAATAAATAATCACACACAAATAACGTAAAAATATAACGTACCTGTGTGTGTGTGTGTGTGTGTGTGTGTGTGTGTGTGTGTGTGCAGCTAACTGTATGGACCCGTCCTGGCTGTATATGAATGAGTACACTCCCAGCAGTCCCGAGGGGCTGCGTGTGACTGTGGACACCCAGGAGGACGAGACAGGCGTCCTGCAGCCGGTCCTGATCGCTGACTGGAAGATAAAGGATGATGGTGAGTCAGTGGTACAAAGAAAAGAGGAAGTAGACCACTGTTTCTCAAATGGGGGTACGTGTCCCCCTAGGGGTACTCTGGAGGACTGCGGGGGGTACGTGTCCCCCCTAGGGGTACTCTGGAGGACTGTAGGGGGTACGTGTCCCCCTAGGGGTACTCTGGAGGACTGCGGGGGGGTACGTGTCCCCCTAGGGGTACTCTGAAGGACTGCGTGGGGGGGTACGTGACATTTTTTGCCAAAATGTTTTTCAGTTCCAAGGCTGTAGTTACTTCTACGGTCTTTTTTTTCGGTTTGTTGCTTTTTTCAAAGTTTTTGTCTCTGTTTCTGAAGTTTGTCACCTTTTTCTGAAGGTCTTGTCGTTTGTTTTGACCTATTCTTGCCTTTCTTCCTTACTTTGTTCTACTGTCTTTTTTTCCTACAGTTTTTGTCACTTTTTTCGAAGTTTGTCGCTTATTTGAATTTTTTGTCCCTTTTGTCGCCCTAGTGTTGCCTACCTTCTTTCTACTGTTTTTTTTTCTCAAAGTTATTATTATTATTTTCGGCCTATTCTTGCCTTACTTCCTTCTTTCTACCGTCTTTTTCCAAGTTTTTGTCTCCTTTTTCCATCAGCATTTAAATGTTTTCCAGGTCCAAGGCTGTTGTTTAGTAAATCTATCGCTGACATCGCTGTATTCTTCCTCTTTATACAGACTTTTTTTTTCTACCAAAAATGATTTGCGCTGGTACATGGCTTAAAAACACTGTTCACAGGGGGAACATTATTGAAAAAAGCTGGAGAACCACTGAAGTAGACCATGAAAATGGACAGGAAGTAACCTGTGCTGTGTTTGTCCTCAGGCAGTATCGGTTACCTGAACGCCACCGAGCTCCATGTTCTGGTACTGGCCACCAACGAGAACCTGTGTGTCCGATATTCTTTCACGGAGAAACTGCCCATGAGAAGTCCATCAGGGGAGCAGGTGGGCGGCTCACAATACATAATAGTCACATTATCACACATCATGGCCGTTATAATATTTGTATATATACATATATGTTAGTATTATTATAGTTTTTTTGTCAGTTTTTCTATCAATTATCACAGTTGAGAACCTTTTCATTGCTCAGTATTAGCATGTTGGTTCTATGGCAACAGCTGCCATCAGGTAAAGGCAAAGAGGCGGCCCTTATTTACAGAATGAAACCGTTTCTACGATACTCTATATATAATAAAACTCTGAAGGAAAGCTGAGATGCGCACTCTTAATACAGACCCATTCCATTCTCAAGCACACTTTCCATGAGCTGGCTCCATCTGGCTGATTTTAGAGGACATGTGCATCTGTATTATACCAGAAACTATAAAACTGAGATCTGAAGCACATACTCAATATGAATTGCAACAGATCAAGATGAGAGGAAAAAGTGTTGCATATCTTTATGAAAGGCCAGCAACACTGTTGTTTGTTGTTTAAGGTTTGTAAATGGTGTTCAAAACAGTCATCAAGGTTGAATTTCTCCGACTGTTTTCAGTGGTCGTTCTCAGCTGACATGGTGGTGTTGGAGCCGGCTCAGAACTACCGGGTCTCTGTCTTCAACATCCCCAAACCAGAGCTGGGCCACAGCAGCTATGATGTCAGCGAGAAAGTCTTCGTTCCCAGTGAGTTGTTCAGCTGCTGGTTGTTGTTGTTGATGACGATGAGCAGATGTACCAGGAAGCCTTTCTATTTATGCTCCGGCTGCTCCTGTCACTGTTTGGTTGTGTCCCACCAATCAGTCCCAAAACGTCCCAGTTAGAGAGGAAACGCCCTAAACATATTCTTATTAAATCTTTACAATCGTTCTCTGAAAGAACCAAGCAGGCCTGCCTTGTTGCACCATCCAAACTTTTCTTCTAAACTTGACATTTTCAGCTTTCTAGCTCAAAGGTTTTTGTTGTTACCCGAAGAGAACGGAGGAAGGAGAGCGTCATTGCAGTCAGGCTTTATCCTGGAAATGTACTTCCTCAGTTAAAACCATCTCATTCCAGTTTCTTATTATTATTAGTCCTATATTTCTGTTTAAGTAGAGCCTAAATACAATGGTTGATTGGAATATACAGGGTTATGCACAGTATATCTACTGAAATATGAAGTATGTGAAAGGTCACCGTAGCAGCGTAGGCAACATACAGTGTGAGATGATTCATACCACTCTTACGCAATATCCTGAACTCAAAACAACTATGTTTTAGGTGAAATTAACAGACTGGGGAGATTCTGTGCATCCGGTGTCATCGTCACTGATGAAATTCTCTGGTTTTCTCAGATTGTCAAGATCCCAAAATGCGGATGACCCATTATTGCATAGCGAGAGGTGAGTCCCTGCCATTCTAAAGTCCAGTAAGGGTGAGCGAGCCATATCAAGTCCACACTAAGATGATGTCTTGTTCGCTGCGCCGTAGGCAGTCTGTGGCGGCCCTCCATCAGCCTGGCTCAGATCGCTGGAGCCAGGGGCAGATCGGTGCTGGCCGTCAGCTTCACCCCTGATCCACTGTGTGACCAGTACATGGTCATCGTTCGCTGCTCCACCACCCAACGTACAGTCCGGGCATACAAGGTAAGGTCCCATCATGCTGGACATTCAGGCGCTTCTGTGTTTGAGTAGTACTGCGCAGTAGGCTGTCTCACATACTCTAGAAGATGAATGCCTTTTCCCTTTTCAGTGATTTGACCCAGAACATTACAGTACGTGCTCATTACAACATCCTGTCCTTATACCTTAGCCTAGTTTTTACCCCAGTTTTCTTCTTTATGTCAATTCAGGAAACGCTGTCCTGCAGTATTTTTCTACTGATTGTACAAATGGCTGCTCATTACTTTAATGTTCCTCTCAGAGACATAAGACATAAGCACATGGGGGGTGTACATAATAAGGTGCACATATGTTGCAGGCATGTGATTTATAGCAACATGCCTCTAAAGATTGCCCCCTGACATAACTCTTTCTTAAACAGAAAAGTCTTCAACCGATGATGGTGTTCTTAAAGCGTCTTTCTTCCTGTTTAGTACTCTTATATGCTGGGCCTCAATGATAAAACTATACACGTGAACTATCTCTCTTCTCCAGGCTAATCAGACGACCCTGAACGTAACATTCAGCCTGGATGAATGGCCGAGATCTTGCTGTCAGTTTGACGCCGAGGTACATCTTTTCACTCTTCTTTTTTTTCCAGCTGGCAATAACTCTGCATTCTCTGTGATCACATGTGTCAACGTGACTTTAATCTTCCCTGCAGATCAAACCTCTTTTCCCACCGTGTGGCCAGGACTGCACCCGTCGAAGGAAAACGATGACTATATGTGACGGTATGTTGGCACAGTTGGAATGTCAGTGTCATGTGACTGGATGCTCTACCTGGTGATTATGGTCCAACGCTTCTTAGCCTCACAAAACACAACTAAATAAGATAAGATAGGCCTTCAGTGATCGCAGAGGGAGAATTTGGTTTTTCAGCAATACAGGAAGAGAATAAAGACAATGGCATCACATTGTCAGTGTTGCTGTTCGGACAGTCTTCAAGTGGTGAAGCTCTGGACCGACCAGGAAGTGGCAGCCACACCTGCTTTGCATGGCAGTTGGCCAAGTGAAGGAACGCGGAAGCACAGTTCACTGCTGAAGCACAGTGATGGAGAGGAAGTGGGCTTTGAGAAAAGAGGCAAGAAAGTATCGGAGTGTCTATTTGCACCCCCGGTACGAATAGCCTCGGCCACACAGCTGAGCTATTTACACCCTGTGACGTAACAACAAAAACACGTTGCTCGCGTGCACCGAAATCATGGCGGACGTTCATCTTCCATGACCGCAGAAACTGGCATATTAGGGAAGTTTAGTCTCTAAAGTTTATAACAATTGAATTTCAAGCGGAAAATGGATACTACAGTTGCGCTTTCTGTCTTCAGTGAAAGCATACAACCGTTAGTTTGTTAGTTAGTGCCTATTTTTTTGTATATAGTATGGTTACCTAGCAACCGAGGCTTGAAGAAACCAAGTGGTAAACAGTTGCTCAACTTCCTGAAAGAGCTGCTAGGTGAGTGGTTAGTATGCTTACCTTTGGTATGGGAGTTAGGAGTTTGATTCCCCTGTGTGGTGATCTTATTTTTTTAAATTTAGATTGGATAATTTGCATGCAATTGCGTCAGGACCCGCAAACGCGAATTTTTTTTTTTTTTTGCAGGGTGGTAGCATGGGTGGTAGGGGAAGACTCATGAATATGCCTGCTCTGGTTGGGTTGGTTAGGTTTAGGCAAGAGGAGTGGGATTGGTTATGGTTAGGGTAAGAATGTCAGGGCGATAATATTCCAAAAAGGTGTAATACATGAGTAGTATGGATAACTGTGTGTAAATATATGCCAAGGTACTGCAAATGCACAGGGGTGCAAATAGCATACATTGATATTTGTACCAGACAGGGTATTAATAGAACACATTGCTGTGTGCACCGGCGGGGTACTAATAGCATTCATTTCTAATTGCACCAGGGTACGAATAGCACTTCTAATTGCACCAGGGTGCAAATAGCATACACTTCTAATTGTACCAGGGGTGCAAATAGCATACACTGCTAATTGTACCAGGGGTGCAAATAGCATACACTTCTAATTGTACCAGGGGTGCAAATAGCATACACTTCTAATTGTACCAGGGGTGCAAATAGCATACACTTCTAATTGTACCAGGGGTGCAAATAGCACACACTTCTAATTGTACCAGGGGTGCAAATAGCCTCACCCATAAAGTATTGAATAACCGCCAGGAAAGATAAGTGCTCCCCCTACATCAGGGGGGTCAAACTCAATTTTCACATAGGGCCACACTGGAAAAAGAGAATCACATCAGTGGCCAGACATGTATAGTTTATTGATATGCTTTTATTTATTTTGACTCAATTATTGCATGGCTCATATAGTCTTCTCACTTACAGTTTGGTCCACATAAAGCCCTGAAAAAGTCAGCAAAAAAGTTCGAAAGCCGTCCTAGAATTTAGCAAATCAAACAAAACAGTGATTACATTTTCTAAGTAGGCTACCACCCAGCTGACTCACAACAAGCTCTTTCACAGCCTGAATATGTAAACTCTCTGCTTCTGGGGGAATTTCTGAGTCTCAAAGTCAGCAAATTTGCCAAATTCTGCTTTGAGTGTTGCATAATTGCAAGTGAAAAAACTGTTTCCCATGTTTTTGGATTGGCACACAACTAGGTGGGCCAAAATGTACCTAAATTGATAACCGATAACCGATAAATTGATATGCGGGCCAGATCAGAATTTGCAATGGGCCGGATTTGGCCCGCCTACCTTAAGTTTGACACATGTGCCCTACATCAAGACACCATGTTTTTAAATTCAGCATGTACAGCTGCCGTACAACTTATACCATCCAATGCAGCTACCTGTTCATGGGAGATCTTGTTTTCTGTATTCTGTTGATCAATTTCTAATACCAACGACTACTTCTGCTTTACATTCCCCCCCCCCCCACCAGTAAAACAACAATTCCACACTACAGAACTGTTTCAAGCCCATTGGTTTGGCACATGATCCATCTTTACTTTCGTGAAATATGTTTCCTCAATTCCTTCTTCTCTGCACCTCTTCCTTGTTACTTTGAATGTGAGGGACTACGATGTAAGTGAGAGTCATGAGGAAACAATTAGGGGAATTAAAATCAACCAACCGAACAAAACAAGTTAGCACGGTGTACAGCTGAGGCTGAGAGGAATGTCATTATTTGTGTAATAGTCTGGCTCACAGGATGTAAATTCCATTAGCTGCTATCTATTTTGCGAGGGCACCGTGGCTGCGCCCGGAGCCTCACAGTGTTTCCCCCCCCATCCCAGAATAGATAAGTGGTGGAGCCAGACCATACTGCAGCGCTGGAAGTAAACACAAATGACTTTAATACTGGACAAATTCAAATTTGTACCTGATGATGGCACCAGATCAAAGTCAGTCGATCACCTCAGTCAGTAGGATTCATCATTGTGTTAACCAACTCAGTTAGCTTCACACATTATTTATAGGCCTACACCATATTAAAATAACATGTTTAAAATCACAGTCAGCTACTTTAAATAAGATCTCTACTCTATGAGCCCCCAGTAACGAGCATGTATCAAGTTGGGGTTTTACAGTGATGATCATAGTTATAATTGCTAGTATTATTATTTCATCATTAACATATATAGTACATTTTCAAGGTCAGATATTTTTGTTTTTGTGTTTGTATTGTATTTTGGGCATTGTGTGCACATGACACCAGTTTTTATCAAGATATAAAATTTGGCGTTATGTAGGCCTAATTTACATATTGGACTACTTTTGGGCTAATTGTGGCTCCGTCGTGGGCTAAACTGTTACCAACGCACAGAGACTAAATGTAGCCATGCTGTCCATGTCTGTGGGTCTTGATGCTTGGTGGGATCTCAGTGAATAAGTAATCAACTTTTAGCTGCTAGTGGAGGAGTTGTCTGGGGATCAACAAAGTCATAAGGATTCAGCCCTGGGGACCAGAGATGTAACGATTGTCCACCAGCCATACCGACTGACTGACGCTAACTGTTGTTCTATTTCCAGTGAATCCAACAGATGCCCCCGATGTCCCTGTGCACACATATGTTGTCCTGGGAGTGGCATTCATGTGTGTTGTGATGGTAGTTATTATTTACGTCCGCTGCCGGAAGCCAGGTTAGTCACATACAAAATACATATTCATTTCTAAAAAAAAAAAAGAATGCCATTTCATCCAAACACATTGATTTTGTTGATTTGTGCCTTCAGTTTTGTGGGTATAAAATAACTCTGCTGATGGTATTTATGTGTGCTCTCATGCACTTTCAGGTAAGCCTGGTGTTACTGCGCCACCTGTGGGCGGTGTGACAGCGTGGCAGCAGCAGCTCAAACAGCGTCCCAAAGTGCTGGTCATCTACTCCCAGGACCACCGCCTCTACAGGGACGTGGTGCTGAAGCTCTGCGCCTTCCTCCGGGCCAAGTGTGGCACCAAGGTGCTGGTGGACCTGTTAGACTCCACCTCGGTCGGCATGATGGGCCGCCTTCGCTGGCTCGAGTGGCAACGACAGCAGCTTCAAAATCCGTCCGATAAAATCCTGGTGCTGTGCTCGCGGGGCGTCCAGGCAAAGTGGAGGGCCATGTGCGGCCAAGGGCGGGTGACGCTGAGGGAAGACCTTCTCTCCCCGACGGACGACATGCTCACTCCCTTCCTCAACCTCTTCCTACCTGACATGCACCAGGCAGGCATGCTGGGTAAGTACATGGTGGCTTACTTCGATGACATCAGCAGGAAAGAGGACGTGCCGTCGGTCTTTGACATCGCGGTCAAATACAAGCTGATGAAGCATTTCGAGGAGCTGTACTTCCGCATCCTGGACATGGAGAAGTATCAGCCGGGTCAGGTCAACCACATCCGGGGCATCGGTGGGGACGAATACTTCCAGTGTCCCTCAGGCAGAGCCCTGAGGAACGCCATCGAAACCTTCCAGGCCTACCAGCTGGAACATCCCGACTGGTTTGAGAAGGAGTGTGTGGCCGGTGACGAGGAGGTCCTGACCGAGGCTAACCTGCTCATTGAGCAGCTGCACATCCCTCCAGTCCTCCAGTGTCTTCCTCTCATCAGAGATGGGCCTCCCGTCTACATCCGCGAGGTTGACATCAGGGAAAACGGCGACAGCGTTCATGTCCTTACACCTGAAGTGAACCCGGAGCGCGAGCGGTCCTCATTGGCAGAGCTCACGCCAGTAGTGAACCCTCAGGGTCGGTCCAGCCTGGAAGAAGTGGTGAGCGATCACAGGCATCCCCACAGCCCCAGGCCCCCGTCCGTCTACGTAGTGGAGCCGGTTTTGAAAAACGTGCGGCCACTGACACGGAGCTGGCTGTCCCCCGAGGAACAACCCTTCAGTCAGATCCCCACTGAGGATGAGGATGAAGAAGAGGACTCCCTGCTACCTTTGAGCCAACCCTCCGCTTGTTCGGACCAGAGGAGCTCGGCCCCACACAACTCCATGATGGACTCACAGCCCCCAGAATCCTCAGGCGCCAGCATGCAGAGGGAATATCTCCCTCCGTCCAAAGTGGCCCCCTGTCAGCCTGAGGAGATGGAGGAGGACGAGGTTCTGGGGCCCAGTGGAAAGGGCCCAAGCAGTGGATCGGATCAGGGCTACATCTCCAAAATGTCCTCCCAGCATGAACTCCCTCTCAAAGAGGATCCGCTGGAGGCTCTGAGAAGACTGCAGGAGGAGCTGTTTCAGAACAATCCCGAATACTCTGACATATGAGACCCCCCGCTAGGGCTGGGCGATATGGCCTAAAAATAAAATCCCAGATTTAAAAAAAAAAAATCAGATTTAAGATTTAAATCGATTTTTTTCTCCCTCTACTTAAAATCAATCTGCAGATGACAAAGAAATTGTTCAAAACAAGTTTTATTTTGTTTTGACTCATACACACACATGGGGCATATATACCATTATGATTATTCATGCCAATTTTGTGGAAGCTGTTTTCACACATACAGGTAATTCACTTAAAAGATCAAATCATTTTAACGTTATTGCGCAACCATGCCCCTGTTTTCACCTGTTGCTGAGTAACGTACGTTAACATCCCATGATGGTCTCTTGAATGTAGCGATAAACAAACGTCGAAGCGGAGCTCCGTGCTACAGAGCGACGATTGCTAGTTGTTTAAGCCGCTACAGACCTCCGTCACAGCTCGTTCGTATCAGCGGCATTTAGTAGATGTGTTGAGCTTCAACAGAGTTCCTCAACACGGCCTCTGGTGCCCCGCAGGGTGCCCCTTCAGGTCAGCAGTAGCTGGTGGTTCAGTTCTCAGACACTAGGTGGCTGTCAGCCGGGGACAGTGCACCGCAAGCTGCCGGTCATTTCGGCGGAGATTACGGATAAGTAAGTAATGAAATGACTGGTTAAGAAAATAATTAATGTTAGTCCCTGTTGTTTGTGTATCTCTATGGCAAACGTGCGGGGGGAGGGATGAGCCCGTTCGGAGCTACGGGAGCCCAGAGGGGAGCGTCGGCTGATGTTAAGGAGAAAATCGATTTTTCATTTAAACAAATCCACGCTGACTACACATTCGAGTTAATCGATAAAATCGATTTATCGCCCAGCCCTACCCCCCGCCACCCACACCCCCACGTTCACGGACTTTAACCGACATCAGCTGTGGGGTAACGATAAGCATCGGAATGTAGAGCTCCAAACACAGAGGTATTTCTGTGGCCAGTAAAGTGTGGGGCTTATATGTTACGTATCCAATGTTTGTTGATGGTATTCTGAATATAACAACCAATTTGTTATTGATGTCGTTTGATCAAAACTCATGAAGACAAATCTACATGATCATGCCGTCATAGAACAAAGAAGTGACAATGTACGTGTAGATTCAATCTCCATGTCAGTTTTCTTCAACTCTGTGAATTTATGTTACTGACACTGTGATACAGAGTCCTCCACTCTGATTGGTTGTTTATCTTTCCACGCGTTGGGAACTTCCAGATGCTTTTAGGAGCCCAAGAGGAGGCAGAGGAATCTGTCTCATGTCCTACTGTCAGGATAGAGTGTCAGTTTGAGCAAATATGACAAAAAGTTATTTTTATAAAAGTTACCTGACTGAACATTAAAGGTATTGTGTAGGATTTTCCTGAATTTTAGAAAAGAACCGCCCTCTGTACTTTTTTAAAAAATGCACATGCGCAACCCTCTGCCTGCTCCCGAGAGGGAACGCCTATTAAACGTGTGCACAAGAGTGCACTGTTTACAAGTTGCTGTCGGCATGGCTCATACAAGCCTACTTTCCAAAAGAAGATTTGCACTTTTTCACAAATTGAGATGTTTACCGTGTGTGCGCGGTGCGTGACTTGTGCCAGGGCTGGCAACACGGTGAGAACGGCGAGCTTCCATGAACGGCTGAAACCGTAGCTCACCACACATATACACCTGAAAGTGCTCATGCGCAGAAAGCGAAAACTACCTAGCGACGAGCACGTTCGACGGCCTTACGTATACATACCACCAGACTGATTGACAACTAGGAGGACCAATTATTTTGATGATCCATCCATCCATCCATCCATCTTTGTCCGCTTATCCGGTGTCGGGTCGCGGGGGGAGCAGCTCCAGCAGGGGACCCCAAACTTCCCTTTCCCGAGCAACATTAACCAGCTCCGACTTTTGATGATCCACCCGGAAAAAGAAAATCCTCCACAATACCTTTAACGTTTTTTCTTACACAATCCCGAGGCCCTTCTTGTAAAATAACATTTAGCCGAGGTCTAGTTTGAAGGCTTTGTAAATTTCAGTTTGTATTGTGCCTACATGGCAGCGTTTCCTCCAGAAAACTTGTTTAGCCCAGTGGCAAGTGTCCCGGCTGGGGCCGGTCCCAGACTGATGGCAGCACTCATCTAGAGCCCAGTAGTTTCTGTGACAACAGAATCGTGGGACGGAACCGCAAAATTGAGAATTAAAAAAAAGCTATGAGACAGATTCCACAGGGCCCTACATTAATTAAGTCAGCCAAAATATGACTATGTCATCAAGTCTATCTCACAGTGACTGCTCATTTGAATGACTCTGAGTTGTACAGACGCGGCCCCCGTGTGAGCAGCACTCAAGCACTCCCCCAGCTGAAACGCTACAGGAGGTGGTGGCAGACTGGAAACTAGAACGGTATGCCTGTCGCACTTAACTCTTGTGTTGTCTTCGGGTCAAATTGACCCATTTTCAATTTTTGTTTTATATCAGAAAATATGGGACGTAAAAATAAGCGCTGAAAATGTGTAGAAGAAAAATGTTACAATTTATAACCTTGGAAAAAGCAAAAAAACCAACTCAGAAAAAAAGGCGTCAAAAACGTCTTTTCAAGGTTGACGGGAAGACAACACAAGGGCAAGAATACTTTCTTTTGTGGGGGAAGGTCTCGCCTACGTAGAATTTTGTTTTGTTATTATTCTATGTAATTTACACTTTTCATAAATAAGAGATGCTGTATTTGGCAGCTCCACCAAACAGTAAAAGCATTCCAGGGAATGAGGTTTATTGCAAATAACATTTGTATCAGTGTGTGTTTGTGAGGATACATTTACTTTGATAATTAAGGTCTTTTTTTTTTTTTATATAATTCTCAGAGCACTTATCTTTTGTTTCAGGGCCAATCATTGTCCTCTGTTATCCTGTAATCCATAATAAATATCAACAAATCACTTTGAACAGTACTTTCCTCTGATTTATTTCAGGTTTCAACCACATAATACTCTTGTCTTACATCTACAGTACATAGATAGGATTATATCAGTACAGATATACAGCACACAACTTTACAGTCCTCTCTGTAAACGACAGCAATGTTTCTTTCACCGTAAACACGTTAAAGAAAGCCCATATACAGAAATATAAGACAGGAGAGGGTTCAAATTGCACACATTGTGGTTTTCATTGCACGTAGGCTAAAGAAGAAAAACTGGAATATGTGTAGCATGATTGGCTGATTCTAACATCCATGTCCATGAAAGCCTTTGGTAGTTTTCAGTGAAGTGATGAAGTGAAGTGACACTGCTTTTCACGCAGGTTCACTTTGGTAAAACCTGGACCCTATTTTCCTATGTTTTAGTGTCTATGTGACCAATAGGAACAACACTTTTCAAAATTGGTCCAGTACTAAGCAAGACGGCTACAGTCGGCAGCGGTGAAACAAGCTACAATGTAACCGTATAGGACCAATGTTCACTGTCCTGATTATTTACATGGAGTCTGGTGGACATATAGTGGCTCTATACACGCTAAAAGTCCTGATTATTTACATGGAGTCTGGTGGAGATATGCTGGCTCTATACACGCTAAAAGTCCTGATTATTTACATGGAGTCTGGTGGAGATATGCTGGCTCTATACACGCTAAAAGTCCTGATTATTTACATGGAGTCTGGTGGAAATATGCTGGCTCTATACACGCTAAAAGTCCTGATTATTTACATGGAGTCTGGTGTAGTTTGGTGATGGGGATTTCGGGGCTGTTTCATGATTCCATAATGTTGTCAGACACTTAGAATAATAATCTGAGTCTGAGTCAGCTGCAACAACAGAACTTTTAGTGGACGCTAACAGACGCTGAACATCTGTCCCGTAGGGTTACATTGCAGTCCGGTTCACGGCTGCTGGTTACAGCGTTCATGCTTAATACTGGACCAATTTGAATTTTTTTTAGTAAACTAGACACCGTGGCATGAGAAAATAGAGTCCAGGTTGAAAAAATACCAAAATGCCCCTTTTAAAGGCCAACTGTACTTCGGTTTAAAGTGAATGAATTGTCCTGCTTGGGATTAAACTGTGGTTAAGCTTCATGTGCAAATCCAAATAAAGACAGTTGGAGAGCCTTTCCAACAGCGTAGGATACATATGCAAAGGTTGAGCAGATCACTGGCACAAGGAAATAATACAAAATAGTATCAAATATAACATTTGAAATACTTTGGCAATTTATGATGAGCAATAAACAAACAGAAGCTGTTCTCAGCGGGACATGAGGAGCAGTGCTGAAAGAACCACGTGGCATCACTGACATCTGTCCACAGAGAGGTCAAAGGTCAGCTCCGTAACAGAGCCCGTGGAACAACGACCCACACAACATTCGGTTGGAACTGTGAGAGTGAAGGTTCCTTCGAGTGAAGATTTTTTTTTTGTTGTTGACAAAAATAATCTCTAAAGAACCACTTACTCACTTTCAACCACACGTCATGGTCTTCCGTCAGCAGATGCATGTGACACGAGGATGGAACCTTCTCATTCATGTAAAAACAAGACCTGTGTGTATGACATCACATAACGCGTAAACTGACACGCAATCCTAAGGTAATGTAAGTCAATGGAGGCCAAACGGCGTTGATAAACACGCTAAAAAGCCATTATCAGTCCTTAGTCATTATTAGAGTTTTTTGTGATTGTTGCTAAAATCCTTGATTATGCGGCACGTTTTCTTCAAAGATGCGATGGAATATGCTGGATATTTATGCAATTTTATGCGTTGAAACTGCGGGACTGACTTGATGATGTTCACGTTGCGTAATTACATCACTTCATAACGTTCCCATGGCAACAGGGGAAATTGGCTGCTCTTATGTGAAGTAAACGCAACATTTTTCAACTTTCTGCTAAGATATATTATGTGACTTTTTTGCAACAAAAATGCGGAGATTATGAAATCATGCAATCCCCCGCATATTTTGCATTATGTTTCTCTAATGGGAGCTACACAGTTCTGACCTTTACAATAGATCCAGGGTACGCTCCTTTATGATCCTCGTCAGTCCGAGCCTCAGCAGTCCCCCCCCCCACTGCTCAGAAAGGCACAACCTCTGACCTGCACGCACTCATACAGAGATACACCGCAATGCACCGAGTTCAGTCAGCTCTAACATAATAGGCACTAAAATAAGTTCCGACCCCTCTGACCCATATTGCACAATGTCTTCACTATACATCTTCTTCATATACTTATCTAATATACTTTAGCCAGCCATGTTTACGAGACACAAGGTTACTGATGGAGGACAGTGGTCATGCCATGATATGCTGTCATTCAGACAGAGAGAGTCTGGAATTACCCAGCAGCACCTGGATGCACATTTCACCTCATCACTATGTAAACGTCTACAAGCACTCTGAGAAAGGTAGGATTTGAAATGCAACCTGTTGGATTCAGCATGTGTGGCGCTTTCATTTTTAAAATTCTTTGTTTTTTTTCAAATCCAAACTTGTAATAGCACAGTCCAACTTTTTTAGTCTGATTATTTGTTCTTACCCAAAGTCAGACGAATGCGTTGATGTTGGTGTCACCTCTGTGCAGACAGGTCTGGGACCTGTTCAGCCTAGCTTAGCATAAAGACTGAGTTCCAACAGAGCTCTGTCATGACAGGTCAGAACCTTTGAGCTGCTGCAGGTCCTCCGACTCATTGCCTTCCAATACGACCCAAATGAGCGTTTGTCAATCCGTTTGTCAGTGCTTTCAACAACACATACAACCAGTACAAAAAATTGGGGAAAAAAAAGTCATTTTCTCTGACCTGCCACCTCCGTGGTAACGATTTGGATTAAATACAAGCATTGACTGTTGGCAACCTCCAGAATCACACAAAAATGTTTAGTGGCGCAATAGCATGCAGCTTTACTTCTGCCTCTCCTTCCTGAAGAGGACAATGAAGAGGTGGCATGTCAGAAACACAAACGTGGGACTACCTCCCGTTCCAACCTTAACCAAAAATATCTCAGTCACAGTTCCTAAATGTGTTGAACAAACAAGATACAACATGTACATGATAAAGTATTGGATTTGTTGGGCCAGCTGTTTCTCAAAATGTGACTATGACTACATTAAACACTCAAGATCACTGATGACTGTGTGCCATTAGTTCAAATTTGGAAGGAACTCTGATATATATATATATATATATATATATATGTATATATATATAGTATAGTCCACCTGATGAATGGAAGTCTAATATTCTCTCTCTTTTAGCTCTAGTTTTGGTCTCCACCAGCTCCTGAGGGAGATCTCTGTCTCTTCAGCTGCTACATGCTGCTCTGAGTTCCCCAGCTAGTCTCTAACTGTGTCTGTCTGCTGTTTGCTGCTCAGCAGGTAGAGGACAAGTGGGTTCACAAGACCTGCCAAGCTCACAAATCAAAGTCACTTGTCTCTGCGGACGTGTCAATGCACCAAAGCTAGCATGTAGCTAGCTCACTGGCAAACGCCGTGTTAAGAAGCAACCTTCTCTAACAGTGTATGTGACGTACATTGTGATGGAGAACTTTGTTCCTCTTTCTGTAATGTGTGATCTTGGAGGTATAGGACATATAACAGACAATGATGATCATCTCTACAGACATGTAAGCACAATATTTTTTTTTTACCATCACTAGCTTCTTTCACCTTTTTACTGATTTTTCTTAAAGAAAAAAGGGATTCCATATCTTATGAAGTCCTAGGACTGATGTAAATATTTATAGTCCCTGACTTATAGGTGCTCTAAGCAATGTGACGCGTTTTTTTTAGCTGCCTGTCCCCTGAACACACTGTAAAAAAACGCGGTCTCTGTAGACAGCCCAGGGTCCACAAACGCCAACAAAAACAACTGCGCCAACCTGCACCACCAAACATAACAAACAGCGTTCCTGCCAATAACTGACAAGAAGGATTTGGGTGTTGGGGTGTTAGTGCCATGGATGTTTAAGTGGGCAGAAGGGAGGGGGAGGGGACGGGATGATGGAGGGGCGAGCTTGACAACACTTCGAACGTCAACAAGAAGTGATGTCACCCAACATCGCTTAGAGCACCTTTAGGTCCCAGGTGAGGTGAAACAGGTGAGTCTGCTGAGCTGATTTGTATACTGGGTATGAGCTTTTAGCAAAGAAGAAACACCGTAGGGCTCATGAATGAAGAAATGGATGTTTCTTTGAGAAATTGAGAGCTGGGCCCAGAGACAATGACAGCTGTCAGCAGCCAGTGATCTTTTTGGACTCATGATCCCAGAAGTGAGAGGAGAAGTAGTAAAAGAGTAGCACAAGCCAGTGGTCCCGACAGAAAAGGGCTGCTGGCCAGGGCTCCGATTGAAAAGGGCTGTAGAAAACCTGTTTGTCGTGGCACTGTTGGATCTTTACACATGGTCCGCAGACAACACTGCCATCGGTAGAAAAGACTGGTGCACAGACACTGGGGGGTGGGGGGTGGGGGGGTGTCAAACTAGAGGATTCTTCAAATTGCACTTTACGTCCCAACACGACACAAAGTCCGGCTGCTGTCTCTCTGTGCTGCGTTCGAGTGCAGCCGGTGGAACTCGCAGACTGAAAACATACAACTAAACAAGGTCCAATGCACTACAGCGTGTTGTCCGTTTGTTGAAGGCTATTGCGGGTGTTGGGTTGACCGTAGCACCTGTAGGCTGGTCTGAAAGGGGAGCGCTGTGACTGCTGGTACAGATTGATGCGTTCCAGACATTGTCCAGAAATTGGAAAAATCCATTTTCATGTTATATATAAAATGTCATCAGCCCCAAAAAGATTACTCAGCTCCAAGGTTTCAGACATGCAGTTATCATTCGACGCAGCAATATACCCTGTTAACAAAAGCTTCTTAGCCTTTAATAATACATCTATAGAATCTTTTTTTAGTTTGCATCACATGATATCCATCATAAGCCCAATGTGGTTTTTGGTTGAACACGGCTGGTCATGGCTGGATTACTGAAGTAGTTTGGTAATATGCACCACTAAATGGCCAGGGCCCTCAGGCAGCTCCTGTATTTATATCCAGTTATGGGGCCCTTATTTATAGATGGGCCCTACATCAAAATTTAATATAGCTGCAATTACGTGCTCATTAGACGGCCACAGCTCATTCTTACCACGTGGCGCCGTGGCTGCTGATCTGTGTCCAGGTATACAGTTGACGTTTGTCGACGTCTCTTTACAACTCAACGAATGTAAAATTTAAAAAAAGTACAGTTGCATAGCCGGCTGTTAATCGGTGAAGGAGTTGGCACTGGTGATCAATCCCAGGCAGCCCTTGATATAACCAAAGTACTAAAAGCAGCTGCCCTGGGGCCCCGCAGACACCAAAGGGGCCCCCAAATAGGACATTACAATAGCCTTTTAACAGCCTTTGGGCTCCTCTCTTTATAAGTAGCCCATTTAATCATGTGGTTTGGGTATATGCTTTTATATTTTGCACATGACATAAAAACACATGATTGTATAAAGGGTCAGTTCATCAAAATTAAAAAGAAAATTAAAATCTCACTTACTTCTAGTGAAATCTAACACTGCAGATATATATATATATTTTTTTTTTTGGGGGGGGGATTTGTCTCTTTTTGGATTTAAAAAATATATATATTTATCTTGCATGTTGTAAAACAACATCTCTTTAATGATGGAGAATCCAAAGAACACAGAGACATTTTTTACAGGAACTGTTTCCAGTGTGTTCTGACAGTAACCAAGGTAACAGGGACAGCTGTTTGTGGGAAGACAAATGTCATTTTCCAATGCTGTGAGTATCCAAAATTTGGGGGGGGGGTCTGGGGCCCCTCTATCTCTGACCACTAGAGGTAACTGAGAAATGTGTATTTTTTTGCAATTTGGGTGAAGTAACCCTTTAAGTTTTTCCTATCTTAATAATTCGTTTTCTGCCTAGCTATAGTAATATAACTGTATGTATCCAGAGCCGCTATCTGGAAGCAGGAGCTGCACAGGTTTGTAATTTGGACCAAATTAGAATTTTACCATTCCCAGCTGTGTCTGGAACGCAACACGAATTCCCCACTTTCCCGACACCACACAGGCAGGCGGCTCCCGGTCTTCAGCCCGGGGACCGGGCTCTACGACTGGGTCACGGCCAGGGTGTTGACGTATCCGTGCGGACACATGTCGTTCTCGGACACGCAGTGGGAGAACTGGGCCGGGTTGCCGCCGCCGGCCAGCCTCCGGACCCCCCGCACCGCCACACACTGCTCCACCAGCTCCAGTGACTTACACGCCAAGAAGAAGATGTTTTTGAGCATGAACACGGACACCGGCATCCTGTAGACGTAGACCTGGAAACAGCGCACTACCAGCAGGGGCGCGTTGACCAGCAGGCCCGTGGAGAAGCGGGCCCACAGCCAGCGGCAGCGCAGCTCCGCCGCCGTCAGCTCGTAGAGCCAGACCACCGGCACGGTCAGCGCCACGAAGTACACAGAGATCACGGTGTACTTGAGGTACGCGGCGGGGATCTCGTTCCTCAGCAGCATCTCCACCAGCGTGAAGCTGTCCAGCAGGTCCAGGCAGGTGCTCATGAAGCAGCCGTGGGAGCGGTGCCGCGTCGCCCCGTTCAGGTCCTCGATGATGGAGTTGATGAGGCAGAAGAGCAGCGGCGCGGACAGCAGCATGACGATCTTGAAGCCGGTCACCCCGCACGGAACCTTGAGCTCGATCAGGTCCAGGATGGACGTCTCCAGGATGAGCACCACCTTCGGAGTGCAGGCGATGACGTATATGAGCCAGGCCAGGTAGGCGTAGGTGAACTCCCCGAGGCTGCAGCCGAACATGGAGCTCTTCTGGTGGAAGCCGCAGGCCCGCTCCCGCTTGCTCCGCGCGTTCTTCACGAAGAAGATGCCCCAGCCCGAGATCACCACCAGGTCCGTGGCGATCCACGAGCACCAGTACAGGTCGGTGAAGATGATGAGGTAGAAGTCCAGGACGCCGCCCTGGAAGACGAGCAGAAGGAAGCAGAGCGCCTTGTACAGCAGGCTCCTCTTGGAGCGGTGCGCCAGCAGCGGAGCGCTCTGCATCAGCTCCCCCGATGTCATGATGCAGGCGGCGGAGACCAGGGGCTGGATGCTGCCGCTCTCCTCCGGAAGGATGCTGCCGCTGGTGGTCTGGGTGTCCCGCCTCCTGCTTAGCTGCCCGGCTTCCGGAGAAGAGGAGACGGGGGAGTCTGGGCAATAGCTCGCTTCGGATCGGAGATAATCTGCCTTCGGATTGTCTTTCCCAGTATCCGAGAGCATTGTATTTGTGCGGTCGCCTCCCTTTCTCCCCTTTTTCTTACTTCCTGATGATTTTAAAGGAGGAGAAAAAAAGAGACATGCGCAAAGGAAGGCATGGAGTCTGATGGAATGGACTACAGCTGATTTCATCCATCTGATTCTGTATATAGGGCTAACGGCTAATTTGTCATGTAGCCTATTTAATTCTCAATAAAAATAGCCTATTTAGTCTTTAAAAATAAAGAATAATAAAGCTATTCAATTTATAACAAAATATATGATCAAATGATTTGTATCCACTTGCCTATATGTTTGAATTCTTTGTTTTTTAACTATAAGGTAGCATAAATACATCTAGAGAATATACAGAATGTGTGTTATTATGTACTAATGTTGCTTTAAGTGGTATCAGGGGCCACATCACCGCTTAGGGGCCTTGGGACATACATGAATTCCTCCCACTATGTGTACAGTTAGTGTATGCTAGAGTGCTAACTGCTAGTCGTGTGTAATCCCATTGGTTCAGGAATATGCAACGTTTAAAAACACAAACTGAGATACCCATGGTACCCAAGACCAGAGTTCAATATCAGGTATACCTGATTATATAAAAATGTTTTTTTTTTATTTTTTGGTACCATGGTTGTTAGTTTTTTAAAGGTTATGGGATTGTAAAAAAATAACGTTAGGGGAACATTATCTAAAGGTTGCAACGGTGGGGGAACGTTAGGGGAACGTTATCTAAAGGTTGTAACGTTAGGGGAAGGTTCTCTAAAGGTTGCAACGTTAGGGGAACGTTCGGGGAACGTTCTCTAAAGGTTGCAACGTTAGGGGAACGTTATCTAAAGGTTGCAACGTTCTGGGAACGTTCGGAGAACGTTCGATGTAACCAAAAACGAACGTTCCCAGAACGTTCAACCAACTTTCCATAATAACCAAAACACAACCAAAACCTAACCTTCAGGGAACGTTCGCGCAACCAAAAACAACCAAAAATTGTTAGCTGGGTAGACCCACCTCAAGGTCCACATTATGTCACCTGAAATATATTTTCAATTCAATTAGCTCAAACCAGTTTACTGTGACGCAGCAGAACAAGGTGAAAACGCAATATTGACATATTATCACTTCACATAGCTGCCACAGTAAACAGCCTGGCAAACCGTGGCCTGCTTACTCATCCAGCAGACAGAGTAACATTAGCGTTCATTCAGAGTAGTGTTTGTGTCCACCTGATGAATGAAAGTCCAATATTGGCTCTGTTTTGGTCTCCACCAGCTCCTGGGGGAAATCTCTTGGAGTTGAACTGCTGTTTTTTTTTTTACTCTGGAATTCAAACAGACACAACAACAGACAAAAAGATTTAGACTCCACACAGTACAGAGGTTGATAATAAACTTTTAATTTCAAGTTAAGATGGATGGCTGTGGAACATAGAAAACACACATTTCAGTATAAACATATGCATTCCAACGGAGTTTAACAGGTTGTCTCGGCAGCAAAGCATTACTTGGCGAAGCCAGCAGAGAGCAGTGAACCTACACTTCACACTGGTGGTTGTGGTCAATTTAAAGCCTCAGTCTCAGCTCCATGATTCTCTGCACTGCAGGTCTGCTGAGGAGTTATAGGGTGGACTCTATAGCCTGGTTCTGAGGTACAACCGGTGTTCCTGATGCTGAGATTCAGGATGGGGGAGGGAACAAAAGAGTTTAAATAAAAAGTTCTTTATTTAGTCTCTGACTGACGTAGCAGTCATACTGATATATGGAGCCAATTGGACCACATGTAGTTCTATCACAGAAAACCAAAAGTATCTGGAAAACCTGACGTAACATTTCACATTAATTGCACAATAAATTCATTCTTCATTTAAAAGCAGAATCTTTCCCAGATTACTTCAATAGGCGACAGGTGTCTCTGTGTGTGAGAGACAGGAAGGAGGGGTGGTGGGG
The DNA here is from genome assembly GCA_025617405.1 of Perca schrenkii. NCBI lineage: Eukaryota > Metazoa > Chordata > Actinopteri > Perciformes > Percidae > Perca > Perca schrenkii. The sequence goes on along the minus strand of CM046809.1, from coordinate 2,032,799 downwards.
GGTGTCACGCAGGATGTTTTCCCCTAGCCCTGATCCAGGACCTATCATACAATGTATAAGTGTCCTCGCTCACGACACTCGAGTCCCTGAGCAGGCAATAAAATGAGTTACTGAAGACGGCGTGTGTGTGTGTGTGCTCCGTGCTGCCACTGGTGGCTGGAAGATGTGGAAGGGGGAGTACCATTGGGTTCAGTAGTATAGCTGTAATACGGCTTCCGGCCACCAGTGGCAGCACTGAGCAGCACTCTCTGGGATCAAAATCAGTACATCTGTTAATTTTTAGTTCAAACCCTATTGTTGTATATCAGCTTTTGTAAACCTTGTTGAAATATTTCAAACATTTGTTGCGTAACCAATTTTATAAGCTGCTCGGTCACTGAAATGACTTGAGGTACAAAGATGGCCATTGAGGATCAGGGCGAGTGGTCATCCTGCTTTAAAAATCAGCCACAAACCTTCCAAGAGTTTCATTGTTTGGGCTTTGATGGACAGTCTGTGTCCCATTATGATCTGAATGCCTCATCAGAGACTTTTTGTAACCCTGAAAAAAAAAAAAAAAGTGGCTACAGTGAATAATTTTCAGTACAACATGAAAATGATTATGGTAAATGTATTTAAACATCAGCACAATATATTGGCCATCAGCAGCTTTAATAAAGAAGAAAAAAAATAAAATAAAAATAAGATGAAGTAAAATCTTACAACATGCCCATCACGATTACAGTATATGGTGCTGAGTAAGTTGGAGTGCATCCTCAGAGTCTCAGAAGTACGTTATTAACACCTGGGTAGACGATAAACCAGTCAAACCCACACCCACAAATAAACTTGACAATGTTTATTAGCATTATTTGAAGAAAGTTATATTTTGTAGTTAAATCTTATATTGAGTTCTTTTTGTGTCATTTTACTGTTTTTCCTTTCAACATGAACCGCACAAGAAAGACCCACGAGGATAGAAGTCTAGAAAATGTTTAGCACGAGCGCACTGACTTGTACTAGAATTTTTTTTGTCTTTTTTTCCTTTTATAAGTTCATTTAGTAATGGCCTGCTTAAAGGCACTGCCACAATACAAGGGGAGTGCAGGTGGGGGAGCGAGGGGGGGGGGAGCTACTGTCCATCACTCGCACAAGACAGTCCATTCTAGTGTGTAGTATACACGGGGGTGGGTATGGAGGGAGGGTGGGGGGGGATTTAGGCCGCTATAGGTAAATCTCATAGAAATCGTCCAGCTCCTCGTGAAACAAGTCCCACTCATCCTCTGAGTCCGTCACCTCGTCGTCGGTTCCTGCAGCCAGCAGCATCAGCAGCATCTCGCTCAGCTCAAACGTCACCATCTCCTCGTCCTCGTTGTCAAACGAGTCGATGCTTTCCCGCTCGTCGAAGATGTCCCACAGCGGCGTTCGCCTCGAGCTCTGCGGGGGGGGGGCAGAGTTTGATAAGAATGTCTTCTGGGGACCGGTTGGAATAGAATACACTTTATTGTCCCCGAGGTGGAAGTTGGTCTTGGGCATAGTGCTACAATCTGTTGCTTCACAACACAAACATGACACAGAGAAACCATTCTAAAATCAACAGAGTCTACATAAAAACATAAAGATAAGATCAACGGAGCATCTTAGGACATAAAGGAAGGACACAATATGACTGTACAGACAATACCACATCTTAAACAGTGACTGTAATAATTAAAGTGCTAAGTGCAAAACGTGCCGGTGTATTTATTGCACTTTGCTCTGTTGTGCTACGATTTGCTATTTGAGTTCAGCAGCTTGACAGACGTAATGTAAGGAAGTACAAATACTTCGTTACTGTACTTAAACCTACATTGTGTAATGTTTTGAGTTGATTCTTAGCAAAAACCCTTTGTTCTTTCCCAAATATGTACTCATTCATGTGTAATGACTTCCACCAACTAATCAAAGTATTCTTGTAAGTGTAGAATCTGACATTCAGAAATATTCAGAATACATACAGGCGAGTCGCTCGAATGACAGCAGCCATGTAGCGCCTCCATCTTTAAAATACGTTAGCCAAAGAGGGACATACCTCCACCTTTCACACTTTTAGACTCAGTGGCACTGTGATGAATGCCAGGGGGAGATTACTCGCCAGGGAAGCGAAAAAGAGAATAAAAACGACAACGCGACAGGCAAAGCAACAAGACCAAAGTTAATATTGGAGTGGCTAGAACAGTTGCGTGCAAACGATGGAGATACTAAGAGATCATTTCTAATGGGAGGGGTTAGAAACTAATATTCAGTTGGTTGTCATATACAATTTCACCGCTACATGGGAGAAATTCTTACACAATGTAGCTTTAAGTAGAATTTTCACGTATCTGTACTCTACTTCGTTATTTATATTTCTCTTACTCCACTACATTTCCCCTAAGCATTCGTTACTACTAAATAAAATCAGAATAAATTTGTTAAACTGGATAAAAAGCAGGTTTGGTGAATTATGGCTCCTAGATTGCGAGTTAATGCACGCTTCATTCCAGTTGGTGACCGAATGCCTAAAAAACCCCAAACATAGGCCAAAAGTAAAGAAGAAGACGAGGACGCACAATAACTGATGGGGTCATGGAAGCACCTGGTGCAGGCTCTGCCGCCATAGTTACACGCGATGGTCACCCCGACGACAGTGGGTCGTCGGGGTGACCACCAACAGGGTGGTGATGAAGATAAGGGTACACACCTTTGGCCATACACTTCATAATGAAAGTTTGTTTTTGTTTTTTACTTCTACTTCTAATAATGAAGTACATTTAATATCAGAAAATGACTTGATACTTAAGAATAAATAAATATCAGATACATTAAGACTTTAATTTAAAGGTTTCTGATAATTGTCACTTCCATCTCAATATTATCCTTCAGCATCTCGTAATATTGACTCATATCATTTCGACAGCCAAAATAATGCTGAATGATTTACTAGCTCATCATTTTGATAATAGTGAAATCTAGATGTACGGATCTATACATGTTGACCATAGTAATGAACATTTGGAATCACTATTTCCTAATTTTGAGAGTCCTAACTTTTGTTTCCATCAGTTAGAAATTGGCTCTCTTATCTACACCACCACCATAGAAATAAAATGGATAGAAAGGCCATTCCCATTCAACTCACTGTAGCAGTATGGTCAGAGCGGCAGCCATTTCTATGTGTACCATTGCCATGGCAACATATGAACTTCCACGTAAGCCGAGCCACGGCAAGTCACAGAGATGAGGTACTGCAGTAACGGATAAACGAGCAGCGGAGTTGTAACGTTACGAGGCAGAGAGCCGGCTGCTAAAGGAGTCACATTGAACAACGTAATGCTTTAGCTCGTTACATTTTGCACAGGTGTATTTTCCATTGCATTTATTGTGATTTTGAACTGGATGGATTGCATCTTATCAGGGTGTTCCCATTATCACACTCTCTACTCTCCACATCCAGCAGAGGGTGCTGTTACTGGCTTTATCAGCTCAGTGAAAGCAGAGCATGGGCAGCTTTTCACACCGTTTCCCTTTTCTCAGAAAAGTATTGAAACTCACAATATGTACTCTGGTAATGAAAACTGTGGCTATTATTCAATGGTGGCAATCTTGGTAGCACTAATGGATTTTAGATGACAGGATCGTAGGAGGGAGTGTGAACGGGTTACCCGATTCCTGCTGTTGGATCCAGTCTGTCTTCGCTGAGGCTGAGCTTCCTCCAGCCGACCGTCTGGAAAGGCGTGCTTGTAGAAGCAATTTGAGCCAAAAGGACACGTTCCACGACCCTGGTCAAAGTATCGACACGGTTTCGTCCTGGAGAAGACGAGAATGGGAACCAGAGAACAACAAGAGCTAGTTAGAGTTAGAGCACCGAATCACACCAGAGGCACCAAGCAACACTGAGTTGATGATTAGGAGGTTTTCTCAGTGGGGCTTTATAAATGATCACCACATTCTGTGTGTTTCTGAGTTAAGAGTCTGCACCGGATCATCTGCCCACTCGCCGCCATTACCACCCACTCCTGTGATGATTCTCATCACATCCACCCACAACAGCTTTCTATTCACAGTCTGTGTGCTCCATCCTGCAGAGACACTAACAGGTTTGAATTGCTGATACTTAACTTTATGAAGCCAGCTTTTTAAGCCAACTTTTTCAGCCTAACAGATACATAAAGAGGGAGGAAGATCTTATACATTGTGTCCCTGTTTCTCTGATTCCTTGTGTCCCGCAGTACATACAAACAAAAAAGACTTGAGTGCAGCAGTGACAGTGTTTAGGTGTGTGTAGAGCATAGAAAATGCTGTGTGTACCCCATGCCATCCTTGTATTTCTGGATGAGTTTCTGCTTGTCCTCCTTATCCTCCACCCAGTACTCGCTCGGGATGACAAAGTTGGATGTGATTCGACACTCTGGACAAGACCTGCAAAGATTAAAAACGGTGGGAAGAGACAGTAGACGGGTGAAAGGTTAGTTGTGTGTATTAGTATTTCACTTGTCTTCATTTGAAACCAGAGTAGACAAGCGGACGCTGTGTGTCCAGCACACGTGAAAGAAATGAGCTTTAACTAAGTTAATCTCTGTAACTTTCTGCACTTTAGGCAATTGGCTTTATTATTAGGAATAAAAATATTAAATAATTCAAAAGTCCTTAATGGTTTTCATTATACCGCCTGTCCATTGGATCTTCATCAAGTTGTGTTTTTTTGTATTACATTAATCCAGGAAACAGACATTCACTGCGTAATGCTTCTCAGTTGCATGGGCGTTCCGCTTCTGTCTGTAAAGACCCTTACATTAAATACCCGTTTCTTTTTATTTGTCACATAGATCAAACAGCATTCAATGTTCTACAAACTATAAGTCAAGAAAAACTTGATTAATAACAATTTATCAATCTCCTGAGAAATTCTATCAGAGATACAGATTTAAAATCATTTACCACTTAGCCTACAGTGACTTCAGAAACTCTTCTTTGCCATGTGCAAGTGACTCACTTGATGATTTTGCTCTCAAACTGCTTGGCACTCCTCCACTTGCGAATGCACTTTAGACAGTAGCAGTGGCAGCAGTTGGAGAGGATGCCAAAACGGCGCTCGCTTGGGTTGGCCTTCTCAAACACCACCTCCATACACACACCGCACATCATGTCTTTGCTGCGTTGGATGGCAAATGAAATCTCCATGTCTTTCTCGTGGGCCTCGATGCATGCCTAGGAGAGGGAACAGTTAAACCAACACACCACAACCGTTGTGGGCCTTAGGCTGCATTTACACTGCTACGTTTTGGTTTACTGAATATCCTTTTCCTTTTTTTTATTCGTTTCCCACTCTCATTCCCCCTGCTCTGGCATTTTCCCCCTGCTATGGTGTTTCAGAGCCCCTAAACCGGAGACATTTGGAAACACTTCTGACCTACTTTGGTTTGGAATCTGTGGGGTTGTGTTACAGTCTTAAAAGGACAATTCCGGCGCAAAATGAACCTAGGGGTTAATAACATATGTGTATGTATCTGTTTTCATGCTAATAGAATGCATCTCTAGCTTTTAACAAGCTACCGCAAAACTGGTGGTTAGCTGCTAACGCTAGCTTTCGGGGAAGAGGGTAAATCACTATTTTCTACACCACTAACAAGGCTTAAAATAGCTCCACACTTCCACGGTAGCATAATGAGGGTCCCTACATGAAGCATTAAACAGCAAGTAAACTGAAGCATTGAGAACTTTGTAAGTGTACAGACAGTTTATTAAAAAGACAGATTATAAAGATAGTAGCGTTCATGTTTACATTCGGGCGCCATCTTAAAAAACAGTCATGAGCAGTCGAATCACGAACGCTGTGTTTGAGCAAGGTTACTGGTTGCACGGTGTTCGTGGTTCGACTGGTCATGACTGTTTTCTAAGATGGCGCCCGAATGTAAACACGAAGGCTACTGTCTTTCAAATCTCTCTTTTTAATAAACTGTCTGTACACTTACAAAGTTCTCAATGCTTTGGTTTAAACTCCACCTTTTATCCCTCCCTTTGTCATTAGCACCCATTTAGGTAACAGCGTCTCATTTTTAGCCATCTATAACGGTTGCTTTCACGGGCAAACTGTATTTTAAACAGTGAAAGCACATCAGCTTTTACCAATTTGCTTTCTAATCCACCACTAATAATTCCAGAGTATTCCGCAATAAAGTGGGAGAGTGAATGTTGAGCCCAGCATGGTTAAGGTTTCTGTAAGCGTTACCTTTGTGTGCTCCGAGCGCTGGGCGTTGTCAGTGGGGTGGAGCACCTGGAGGCCGCACATGTCACACACGTCGCCGTGGAGATAGGCACAGTTGATTCCATAGCGGCACTCTCCAACAGCTGCGTATGGACAGAGCTGCTTCCTCAACGCTTCTTTGTCCTGCGATGCCTCGCTGTCAAACTCCTCAATGAGAGGGACGGAGCTCTCCCCCTTCACTGGCTCAGCTGGGCACAGACAGATTTGTACAATTATTTTGTGCCACTTTAAAAGAGAAAACAAAAACTCTTCATGCTTACGAATGCCTTCTCTTGCAAATGAGGGGACTCTGATCTGAGGACACTTCCCCCTAACAATGCAACCTAACCAACCTTTAAACTTGAACTTAAAGTCTTAATCTCAGTTGCTCTGCATTTTCAGACCAGTGGACCCTATCCACAGTGGAAGCATCATTACTGTTATTCACACATGTTCAAGTGACTGGTACAAACCAAACAAAAGCAAGAGTAGAAACAACAATTGATTAGTTCATCATAGTTCAGACAAGCCCTTTTCCAGTAGTGCTGGTCCGGTTCTTTGGCCTACATCAGAGTTTGAATAAAAGCGTTCACACAAGCCAAAATGAACCCAGCCAAATACCCCTAACCCCAAAAGGGCAAACTGTCTTTTCTGCCCGTGGCTGCCAAAAAAAAGTCCCCTTGGAGCATGAACAATCTGGGTGGGTGTGTCTCGATGTCCCACATGCGTAGTCAGTGTGGATCGTCACATTTATTAGAATGGAGGTGAAGCTGTTCCATTTCAGATGAGTGACCAGAGGGGAACCTTTAGGGACTAATAGGACTTCAGAGAAGGCCCAACATATCAGCATTTTAAATGGCATATTTAACATATTTCCATTAATGACAATTATCTCTTTTCATGCCCATTTCAGCTCGAACGAGTGATTTAACGTGAATCAGTGCTCTGGAGTACTGACATAGATTGGTCAGAACCTTCAAAAGTACAGAGTTCTAGAGCTGACCCACATGCTTCCAAGCTTTGATCTTTGCCATGGTAATTAAAGTCCAAATCAGTATTCATGCCCATGAAATAAGGAGTAGTAATCCCATATTATTCATTTATGCATCAACATTAATTATAATTTGTTATTCTGAGATGGAGCACTTTTTATTGTGGGGGTGTGTGTAAGGGCAGGAGCGTGTCTGTGTGTGTGTGTGTGTGTGTGTGTGTGTGTGTGTGTGTGTGTGTGTGTGTGTGTGTAAGGGCAGGAGCGTGTGTGTGTGTGGCGCTATCCTGGGTGCTGAAATCGACATACTATAGACCGACAGAGGAAAAAACATGTCCTGCCTGCCTTGATCCTGGCGCCTGGCCTGAGCGATCATCTAACATTACACCACCCAAACTGAAAGTTTGACCACTTGAGGTTAATAATAATAATTAAATTTTATGTTCTTTCATCTATTATTCTATTACTTCTTAGGTTTTATACGTGGTATCTTTTCAGCATCAGTAACAAGACATTTAGGCAGGGTATCCAATCAAAGTCAGAATTTTGGTATCGTAACACTAGTAGCCCTGAATCCAAATTAATTAAATGCTTGCCAGGTACTTACGGGACGACATCACGTGTGACATTATGAAACACCATCCAGTCATAAAGGTTGGTAAAAGTGTGAACTTTGGGTAATGTGCGAGCATTTTCCATCTTGGTGTAACCAATGCTGGTGACTCACCCCGTCCACAGTACGGCTGTCCAGGAACAAACTCTGCAGCGTTGACCCAATCTTGTGCCCCTGAACCAGGTGTTGGCCCACTGGGTTCTGGGTCTGACGAGGCAGCCAGCGAGACAGAGGGCAGAGGCAGCGTCTGGGGGGGTGGCAACTCCTCGTTCTTTGCCGGTTTACAGTGTTCAAACCTGAGGAGGCACACAGGACCGGGATTGTTACAGTTCAAAGGATCTACTGTCCCATGGCACTTAATGCAGAACACTTATAAGCAGTGTTGTAATGTAACTAAGTACAAATACTGTAGAATTGTCACGTAGCTGTACTTTACTCTGTTATTTAGATTTCTGGAAACGCAGCAGGCCTGCGGCGAAAAGTTGAGACAGACTCAACGTTTGAAGAAACGCAACCCAGCGTCACGTTGCGATGGCCAGTCACGTAACGGAGATCAGATTGTCCGAGTGTTTTGAGGCGGTGTGAGAGTCCCGTACAGGAAACAGGAAACATCACTGCCTCTATCTCTGCCACAAGAAAGTTTGAAAACACAAGAGCTGAATTGCCCGGGAGTTTGTGGAACAGCTGACTGTTTCCTGCTACAACATAGCATTCGCTGTGCATCACTCGTCTCTGTTCTCTCTCTCGCTCTCCTGTGAAATAATGATGCTTTCAAGTGCGGTCAGGAAACGTTGTCTATAAACAATCTGACGGAAAACAGTGATTGTGAAATATAAAGTCTACTTGTGCCACATTTGGGGGTTATTGACACTCCCCCTGCCGCACAACCCTGTGGCAAATCGCCACGGTAGACAGTGTTGCCGGTTTTACACAAGCAGCAGCACCCCAGCCCCCAGTAGGGAAATGTTTTACAATTTGCCCCTAACTGACTGGCAGTATTAAAATAGTCAGCAATTGACTGATACTGAACATTATTTAGGTTTAAAGCTATTATTTTGATTTATTCTTTATTCAAACGAAATAACTGACATAATGAATAAACATACAAGTACTGGTGTTTATTTTTCCAATTTATTTTAATTTAGTTTTTCTAGAATTGGTCGTCAATGTAATATAATGTGTACGTATAATAAAAAAGGTAAATAGCAGACTTCTAAATACCTTTGCATGTTCATGCTAAATCCACGTAGAAAAGGTTTTTATTTTCATTCCAGCTGAAAGATTTACTATATTGGCCGCCCTTAATAGGGATCGGTACATTTTTTCCCTCTAACATCAGTATGAGCTCTTTAACTATCAATCAAAAATGATAACTTTAAGATGCTGAACGTGCATACGCGGGATTGTAAGACTACTGACCTGACTGAGCCATCTACTTACAAGGGTGCATGAAACTAACTTCTACCATCAGTAAAATGTTCCTGCTGCATTGCATGAGCCAACTGTGGTCTGATACAAGGTGAAGTGAATTTACTGTTGGACCAGTAGAGTGGTTTAGTTAGGTTAGGTTATTGCTGCTATGGATGGGGTCTCGCATCCACAACACTGCGGAGGAGGGTCTTGCTAGTTTGCTTGCAGTTTTTGCAAGTTCCCGCAATTTCATCGCATAAAATTGCACCCAGGCCCACTTTGTTAACAAATTCCTGTGACATTAATTTAGTGCATTCCCTTTTGACATTGCACCAACACGAATGTTGACAAAACATGGCTTCTTGAATGTAATGGCTGAATGGATGATTAAAAGTCAAACCTATGTGTTTGAAAATGTTCTGCCTCTCTAAACTCTTCTGGGTTTCTGTAAAATATGTATTCAAATGGTCAGTCCTTAGTGTAAAACTAGTCAGACAGCATGCACTTTTATGTTTGTGAAGTGACGCTGACGTTTGCAGAAACCGAGGCAAAAGACACCTCCAAGAAACTAAGCTTGATCTTCAGTTCATGTTCAGTTTGTACAGACCGGTATGACATTTTTAGTTCCATAAAACCTCTGTCCCTGGGACACTTTGTCTCAAACTGTTCATTCTATTGCTTCTACTTAAAGACAAGATTTTGGTTCTCCTTCTTCCACTGTAAAAAAATATAAGAATATAAATGGAATGTAAACTGGAATTTCTCCTGCTGGGCTGTTTTTAGTTGCAGGTTACTCTCCAGTCTTCAGCTGTGGAGACAACTTGAGAGTAGGGATGGGCAATATATCGATATTATATCGATATTGTGATATGAGACTAGATATCGTCTCAGATTTTGGATATTGTCGTGTTGTCTTTTACTGGTTTTAAAGGCTGCATTACATTACAGTACGGTGATGTCATTTTCTGAACTTACCAGACTGTTCTAGCTTTTCCCCACTTAGTCATTATATCCACATTACTGATGATTATTTATCTAAAATCTAAGTGTGGAGATATTTTGTTAAAGCACAAATTGTCAACCCTAGAATATCGCTGCAATATCGATATCGAGGTATTTGGTCAAGAATATCGTGATATCTGATTTTCTCCATATCGCCCAGCCCTACCTGAGAGACAAACACAGTGTCCTTTAATGGCCACGGTCAAAACATTACGACTACAGAGTGGGACGTTTCATCATGTCGTAGAGACAAGAACACAACAGAAAATGTTAAATCTGTCTGTACATGGCCCTTCAACAATACAAACTAATACAGAATCTGTATCCACACGTGTACATATTATCCAGGGGTTTCGGTCACAAAGTGCTTTCTCCCCAGCAACCTTGATCATTTAAAGAACAAAGAAAAAGAGATTACTCTTTATTGTTAGGGGGAATCTACGTATATACATAAATCTATAAAATGGGTAGCTCAAATCAAGCAATCTGACTGGTTCATAGCTGTGATATAATAACCATATGCATATGCTATGATTCAAATTCCTTTGCACAGTAAGCGTCACTCCTCGTCTGAGAAAAAAAAAAAAAAAAAGTCAGACTAACAAACTGATAGCTGGAGCCACAGAGGGAAGCCGTTCATCTGCACACACTGCCTTGACACAGAGCTGCTAAGTAGTCCTTTAAAAAGGACCATTCCGGCGCAAAATGAACCTAGGGGTTAATAACACACGTGTACCGAGTCGACCGTTCTCTGGGATATGTTTTCATGCTAATCGAATGCGTCTCTAGCTTTAAACTAGCTACTGCAAACCCGGTGGTTAGCTGCTAACGCTAGCTTTCTGGTCACTTGGTAAGTCACTATTTCTACACCACTAACAAGGCTCAAAATAGCACCGCACTTCAACTGTAGCATAATGAGGGTCCCTACATGCAAACCGAAGCATTGAGAACTTTGTAAGTGTACAGACAGTTTATTAAAAAGATAGATTAGCAGCGTTCGGGTTTACTTTCGGGTTCCATCTTGGAAAGCAGTCATGAGCAGTCGAACCAGTAACATAGCTCAAAAACAGCATGACTAATTTTACCTGGTAGAAACACAGGAGTTGCTGCTCTACGGTTACGGTTATTTTGTGTTATTGTGTGTCTGGCTTTACTGTTAAGCAAAAGAAATAGCCCGCGCTAGCTGCTGGTGTAGGCCAACATTACCTGCACTGTGTTCCTTACGTGCAGCCAGCCCTTCGGGTAATATCCCCATTGGGGATGAATAAAGAGTATAATTAATTACTTAGACTAATCAAGCAAATTCACCCAAGGTACCTAATCAAATATTGGATATATGCTCATTGATATGCAACATTGTCCACAATGATCGGATACACTCTGATACACAGTATGAAAGGGAGAGCTTCCACAGTATTAATGGGATGATAATACCAGAGTTTCAGTACAGACAACAACACTTTTTCTATACCTTACTAGGAGATATATAAACATGTGTTCTGTTTAGTTCCCATGTTATTGAAGTACCATACTGCATATATGCCAGATAAAACATTATCTTATTAGCACAGGGCTTTAGAGTGTAAGCAATTTGCTTACATACAAGAATGAAAACTAGGAATGTGAAAATTATTATTGGCTGCACCCTGGTAACAAAAAGAGCTTCGCAAAATGCACAGATTGACTAAGCACGGGTGCTAACAAATGTGTTGCAGAGACTCTCTTCTCTCCTCTCTTATTAGCCAAGATCAGTGTACCAAACATTCAGGGTAGCAGCTTCTCAATTTAGCCGGTGCTGGCTGTTGCTTTCCACAGTTAAAAAAGGACAAACGTCGGGCACTCTGGTAGCTCACCAGGTAGAGTGCCCATGTATCCAGACTTGGTCCTTACCTCAGCGGCCGGGGGTTGGATTCCAGCACGGGCCCTTTGCTGCATGTCGTCCCTTCTCTCTCTCTCCTGCCTAGCCTGTCTCTCTCCAAGCTATCACTATCCAATGAAGCAGAAATGCCGGAAAAAACAGATTTGATTTGTTTAATTTCTAATTTTTTTTCCAAACAAACATCACACATTACGTCATCACTCAAGTTAATTCTGTGAGTATCCTGAAACCCAAATGAAAATGTTTTAGCCAATGCCTGGTTCAAATGCTACGAGCCGGTATCTGTATGGCCAAGACTGGACTAGTTAGGTTAAGATGGTGACCTTCTGCCGCCTCAGATTTAAGTGGGATTTATGGTTCTGCGGAGGCTCCACGCAGAGCTTTGGCCGTAGCCTACGTAAGTGGTCTGATTTTTATACTTCTGCATTCGTGTGTGCGTCGATCTCTCTGGGAGAATAGCAGGGCCGGCGTGTGCGTGTGGTAGAGTGAGTGAGAGAGTGATGGTGATTATCTTCAGAGTGAGTAGGGACTCTAGAGACATAGTGAGAGAACCAAAGGGTCTCCCCTGTTCTTTCTGACCACGGTGGTAACTTAGCCAGCTTTGTGTCGACATAGTCCTAGTTAGGGCTGGGCAATATGGAGAAAATCAAATATCACAATATTTTTGACCAAATACCTCGATAGATACCGCAACGATATTGTAGGGTTGACTATTGGTGCTTTCACAAAATATTTACATAATGAGATTTTAGATAAATAATCATCAGTAATGTGGATATAATGAGTAAGTGGGTAAATAGAACAGTCTTGTAAGTTCAGGAAATGACATCACTTTACTGTAATGCAGCCTTTAAAACCAGGAAAAGACAACAATTATGTCACATTACAATATCCAAAATCTAAGATTATATCTAGTCTCATATCAAGATATCGATAATATCGATATATTGCCCAGCTCTAGTCCTAGTATTTGACTAGTACTGGGAGCAGTGAGTGTGAGTAGGGCTGGGCAATATATGGATATTATATCTATATTGTTATGAGACTAGTCTTAGATTTTGGATATTGTTATTTGACACAAGTGTTGTCTTTTCCTGGTTTTAAAGGCTGCATTGCAGTAACATGATGTCATTTTCTGACCTTACCAGTTATGTAAATATTTTGTGATAGCAGCAATAGTCAACCCTACCATATCGGCGCAACATCGACATTGATGTATTTGGACAAAAATATTATGATATCTGATTTTCTCCCTATCGCCCAGCCTTAAGTGTGGGAACCAACAGCTACTACATAGTCTAGACATCTAGTAAAATGACAGGCTGCATTTTGATCTCAAGCCTGCCATGTTGCATGTGAGGACACAACAACATGGGGGGGGGGGATGTGAAGGATTAGGGGTCCAGTAGGGTTATGGATGGTCCAAAATCTCTATTGTACAGAAGCCTGATCCAGCTGATCCTGTAACTAAAAGCAGTTCATTTGTGGCTCTGAAATATAACCTCTGATCTGAGCAAAAAGTAAAAGTGTGTGATTCTGGAGGATGTTTTGAGTTTACATTAATTTAGGGAAGGGAAAAAAACTATTTGAGAATTTACTGTACTCTTATTTCCATCACACAGTCTGGATTGTTTTTTGTTTAGGATATTTCTCATGTGGCATTTGCCACACACGGGAGTTAAAGAGTGCTTTAACGCAACTCATCTCCTGCTGGCATAAATACACCAGAAGCATGGTCATGTAATGAGATAGCACAGAGGTACGAATCAAAATCACAATTACAATACAATCAATGGTGAAGCGCCAACAATTACAGATCCTCGGCTTTCCACATGGAACTGTCAAAATATGGCTTTAGCATAGAAAACAAGTCAACTCCATAGCTCCCACAGCGTGACTAACAGGCCATGGCAGTCTGTGCACACAGCCATACAAAAGGAACACCTGGCCAATGTCTTCTCCAGCCTTCTCTGATGATGGGGAGCTACGCCAGAACACACTGTTAACCTGTTCGCAGAGAGCCAGTGGAGCTCTGGGCGAGGGCGGCTGCTGGGGCTATGCATAAATAAATGCAGCAGAATGAACCTGATGAACCCAGCAACAGCACAAGGAAAGAGAGCAGGAGGGAAAACAGAGAGCGTTATGCAATTGCCATGCAGGCTGCAGAGCACTCTGTCTGGCCCAAGGGGCTGCAGGAGAGAGAGAGAGGGGGGGGGAGAGAGAAGAGAGCTAGACAGAGCCCATCACAATGGATAGAGCCCAGGGAATTCAACCATAACAAACCCCCACAGTGAGAGCCTTTCTCTGGACTCTTAATACAAGGGTGCACAGCCCCACGGGGGCACAGATATAATGAGGACGCCCTCCTCACTGCCGCTCCATCACAAGGATGGAGGAATGTGACTTCTCAACACAACAACAACAAAAGCAGCTCAGTGCTACACACAGCCGACCAAAGGCTTTCTACAGGCAATAAGCACACTATTCAAGAAAGAAAATTATCGAGTAACTAATGCGCCCCTGCTGCTGTTGGGCTGGCCGGTAACTATGGGGATGCTCCTGAAGCCAGACATGGAGCAGACAGTGTCTGCTGCTGTCTGGGTATACATTCAGCCTGGCAACAGACTAATCTGCTTCTCAAAAGGACCATACCGCTGCATATTTGAGCCCATTTACTACAAATAAATATTGCTCACCATATTCACAGCATGATGCAGGCTTTTAGACTTTTTAGGAAGCAAACCGCGCGACATTGATTTCAGTCCTGTACGAAAATCAGCTGGCATAAAAGGGAAAGTTAAGCTGTGTTTAGAAAATAACCAACTGTGGGCCATCTTTAACTAGTAGTAGGTTAATGAAATTAAACACTATCCTTTTGAAAACCTGAGCTCTTTGATAAGAATTGTCTTTTGATAAGAATCTCCATATTGTGTATGAACACTGCGATGGCCATTACATTTTTATAAACAGATGAATTAGTGATAACAATATTTGCAGATGCATCGATAATGAAGTAAATTGCAGCTAAGCTGTATAGTCACTTTAAGATTAAATCACTTCCATTGGTAATATTCAAATGCAGACCGGATTGAGGTATATCTTATAGGCAGGATTTTGATTTAAACAACAACAACAACAACAACTTTGCCCAAAAGAATATTCCCAAATGTAATCAGCCAAGAGCCCATGCATTCCATGTACTGGAACTGTTGTATGGTGAGAAAACCAGAACACTAGCTCCTCAAACACTCAACACTAGGGCTGCAGAATATATTGGTTCCTTGTCGTAATCGCGATATCAACTGGCGCTACAAACACATCGCGATAGGGTGCAACATATCGCAAAACACTGATTTTTTTCGCATTAGTTGAAAGCAAATATCTTTAGAAAACCACACTTTGAAATGTAACGCTCTTTTCTTTAGTGCTGCCTTTTACAGTATATTAAATTCAATGGTTCAACATGTTCAATAAAAGAAAGTTGGAAATTATTTCCTTTCATTTGTTCAAAACTCAAGCGGTTTGTTGTATTTAAGCGGAATGCTGAAAGCAGCAGAGCGGAGTTCACTTTAGTATCTTTTTATTAGGCAATGGCTCTCACAATATTCAACAACAATATTGCATATTTCCCTCAAATCGTGCAGCCCTACTCGAGACAAAACTTCAAACGCATATTTTATAATATACAATTTCATCCTGCAGAGCAATGCAGAAATGCCCCCAGACTAGTGATTCTAGTTCCTTGGACTGACATGGGGCAGCCCACACACACACACACACAGTGTCAACAACATGTTGACATGAGGACGCAGCCGTCTCAGGTATCCCATCCACTCAAGGAGCAGGCTGCAGCAAAGTGCTGGGCTGTCATCTGGCTGAGAGCAAGGCCACTTTTAGAAAGGAAGGTATAATGCAGCTCAACTGACAACTGGGAGCCTTTCTTTAGGCCGTGACAGCTGGCTCTGAACACGCCAGTTGAGTGCAAACATGAACCAAGACTGTAGGAGCCACATGTTTCTCCTTTATGTTTGTTTATGGTATCTTTTATATTATTCATTGGTTATTATAATCACCTGGCTTTGACAGAGAGGGGGTGAGCCTGGGAACACGGTTTCTGTTGATCGGACTCAAGCACCTAATCGCATCACAACAGTCATTTCACATTTTGGTAACTGCAGTAATAGTGGAGGATTAAATGACAAGTCACAGTGTGTTTTCATCACTCAGTGTTTAGTCCCTTGCGGCTTACCTTGGACTGCTTACAGCCACAACAAAGCCTTTTTTTAAGTCATATCCGCATTTGACTGATTTGTCGTAATTGTATTTAGAACTTAAGACGTCAGTTGTGTGTTTACCTGCAACGGTCCCCAAACACACAGTTTCCCTTCTGGAAAAACTTGCAAATCATGGCTGCAGGTTTGCTGTTGGTCAGATCGTGTGAATATCGACAGTTGTCTCCTTCTTTGCAAAGACCGTGCATGAAATATCTGAAAATACAGAATAAGAAAATGTGTCTAGTTAATAGACGATTTCTAGAATTTTAACGGAAACATCTTTTGTTCTTTTTTCCAAGTCCGTATGTCAAACTGAACTTTAATCAAACAGATCCAGGCAAGTCAATGGTGTGTCAATGTCGTCTTTCAGTTTCATATTGGTAACGCAATCAAGCTAGTCGTAGCACGGTCAACAAACAACTGGACTCATAACGTCAGCTTATGTCTGGACGTGACACCCAGCCCGGTGCTGTGACTATTATGTAGGTCCACTTAAACTCATTACCAGCCAAACTCGCTGGTTTTAACGATAACGTTAGTCAAAGAGTAGCTACCGAGTACGAACAGCTAGCTAACGTTAGTCAACATCAACGCTGACAGATGTAACGTTATCACTCTATAATGTCTTAACAGTTGTTTTGCGTAACGTTAGCTAGTCCAACATTATAGCCTGGTGTTAATGCTAACGTTAGCCGGGTTAATTGTTGAAAATGTAGCTAGCTAGCTAGCAAGCTGGCCGCTAACTCACCACACTCGTCTGCTATGTGACCATAACACAGTGAACACAACAACACACTAGTGCAGCTAGCTAGTAGCTACAGCTAGCTAACATTAGCCAATAGCTGAAGCGAACCTCAGAAGACGCTTTTGTCAGTCGCTCGCCAGCCACCGTATCACCGCTATTTTGATGTCAAACGATAGATAATATAACTATCTTCGATATTTTTATAGTCCTTTGTCATGTCTTACCTGCAAGTTACGTGTTTGGTCCAACCTCCTGTTACTGGGGTAGCCGCCGTAGTCGCTGCTGCTGCCTCCGCCATTGCTGTTTATGTTGAGAAGCTACAGCCGGATGTTCCGGACGGCTACGATTCAGCTCGGCTTCTTTCGCATATGTACGGTTCAAGTCGGAGTTTGCCGAACACCTCGTATTGGGTAATGTCCACTAGGGGGCACCACAGTCACACACGAGTTGAATTATGCAAACCATTATTTACTTCTGCGTAGCATTGTATTGTATGTTGATTTATGATTTAAACTGTTGTTTTGGGGTATTATACCCAATATTGTTTGTTTAAATTATCAACATTTCATACAAGAAAACTGAGGAACGTTTTGCCATCCGATTGTCTGTGGATGTGGCTTTTAGAAGATAAACACCTTTCATTGTTTTATCATGTTTTTTTATTCTGTATATATTTTATTCTATATATTTTTTTTTATTCTATATATATTCTATATATATATATATATATATATATATATATATATATATATATATATATATATATATATATATATATATATATATCAGTTATAATAATGTACAGAGAACAAAAACCAGGCTGACAAGTGGAAGGGCAGAAAGAGACAAAGATCCCTCTAAGCAACAGTTATAGAATAAGAAGAGAAGAAATCAGTAGTCATTGGTCAAAGAACCTGGTAGCTTAGCATCACAATGTGTGCAGATTTAAAATAGGAACAGCTTCCTGTTTCAGTGTCAGGGTCACAATAATGCGGCCTATAACAGGCTGGAGTTTAGCAAAGCACTTATTCAAACTTCACAATAGAAACAGAAGGTTAGTCTAGGGCAAATGTCAAACTCAAGGCCCGCGGGCCAAATCTTGCCCCTCGCAAATTCTGATCCGGCCCGCATATCAATTAAGGTTCATGATCAATTTTGGCCCGCCTAGTTGCAAAAACAAAAAGACGGGGAAATGTTTTTCAAATTGCAATTACACGACCCTCAAAGCAGAATTTGGCAGTTTTTGGGACTCAGAAATTCCCACACAAACAGCTAGTTTTCATATTCAGGCTATGAAACAGGTTGTCTACTCTGTAAAAAGTGCTTAGTTGTATCAACTTAGAATAACTAGTTGCAAAAATTATTTCCCTACATGCAAACCGAAGCATTGAGAACTTTGTAAGTGTACAGACAGTTTATTAAAAAGGTAGATTGTAAAGACAGTAGCATTGTGTTTAAATTCGGCCGCCATCTTTATAATCTACCTTTTTAATAAACTGTCTGTACACTTACAAAGTTCTCAATGCTTTGGTTTAAATGTAGGGACCCTAATTTTGCTACAGTGGAAGTGTGGTGCTATTTTGAGCCTTGTTAGTGGTGTAGAAATAGAGATTTAAACTCTGCCCTGAAAGCTAGCGTTAGCAGCTAACCACCAGTTTTGCAGTAGCTTGTTAAAAGCTAGAGACGATTAGCATGAAAACATATCCCAGAGAACGGTCGACTCTGTACACATGCATTATTAACACCTAGGTTCATTTTACGCCGGAATGGTCCTTTAAGTTGCTTTGTTGTTCAAAGTTAGGGTTAGAGTTAGGGGGGTTAGGGTTAGGGTTAGGGGTTTTTCTTTTTCAGCGTCTTTGTGGGTTTTTTTCAATGCTTTGGTCACTTTTTTCAACATTTTTATGGCTTTTTCCCGACGTTTTTGTGACTTTTTCCATGTTTAGGGCACTTTTTTGGCACCTTTTCTAAAGTTTGTAGGTCTTCTTTCAGTGTTTTTTTGTTTTTTTACATTTTCAGCGCTTATTTCATATTGTCTGATATAAAAAAACGTTGAAAACGTGTCAAATTTGGCCCGAGAACAACATGAGGGTTAAAAACAATCGACCAAAACATTGAAAAAATGATCTAACAAAAAAACACAAAAACGTCAAAAGGCGCCAAATGTCGGAAAAAGCGCTAACAACTTAAAAAAAGGCGACAAAAAGACTGAATGAAGCAACAACAACGTTGACAAAAGTGCTCAAAAGCTGATTACAAGTCCTTAAAAGTTGTTGAGGACTACAGACAGCTGTGGTTAGCTGAGCATTATGGGTACCTTCTTATTATGCCTTGTTCCTGCCAATATACCACCAGACACCACTCAGTCTATTTCCCTGTGTCATTGTGTTATCAGTCACTTCCCCTTTCCTTACTTCCTCCTACAGTCACTTAATAGGGGCTCTATAAAAAAGAGTCAGCTATTTTGCTCTTTACCACACTAGGATTTTTGTGTAATTTTTGCTGAGGTGCAATTTAAGACAAATACAGCCACATAGACTCTTGTATATTTAGTATGAGGATATACTGTACTTGTTGTCTGTGGTTGGAAAATACCAGTCTTGCATAGAGTACTTGAAAGCAATACTTGAGTTAACGTAAATATAGTACAAGTATCTTCCCAGAAAATGACTTTGGTAGTACTTAAAGTAACTTTGTACAATATTACTTGAGTAAAAGCCTCTGATATGTACTGAACTTAAAGGTCCAATGTGCAGGAATTTCTCCCATCTAGCATTGAGATCGTATATCGCAATCAACTCTCTCGCACCACGCAGTTCAAAGTAGATATTACAGCTACGGTAGCCTTCACACTTCAAAAAGCCACTCTCTTGCTCTTTTCAATCTCCTTTTTCTTTTCCTGGGCGAAGAAGAAGAAGACTCCTGTTCCTGAAATTTGGATTTTGAATACGTGTGGTCCTCCATGTTTCCTTCTTCAAACTTGCCGGGGCCCGGGAAGCTACGATACCCGTTAGCAGCATTAGCAGCACCTGTGAGTTTATCATGTGACAGAGAAAACGTGAAAGGTGGAGCAGTATGTCCTGTATGTCCCTTACCGGCTAACGTATTTCAAGATGGAGCACGAATATGGAACGTCTACCCCAGTTCATGTGAATGAAAAAGTAAAATGTCAAACCAATGAATGGGTGGTGATGGCGCAGTGGATATGACATGTGCCTTTGGTGTGGGAGATCTGGGTTCGATTCCCACTGAGATACATCAACCAGTGTGTCCCTGAGCAAGACACTTAACCTCTAGTTGCTCCAGAGGCGTGCGACCTCTGACGTATATAGCAATTGTAAGTCGCTTTGGATAAAAGCGTCAGCTAAATGACATGTAATACTATGATAATGAACAACTACTGCTATAATGTAATTTAACCAATGTAATGATGCACTTTTGAATGGACTGTGTCCTCTTTGATTAAATGTAGAAAAATATTGGGCTAATGACAATGCGCTGATTATGAGCCTATAACATAACTGGTCTGATTATCCATTGTTTTTAAATGTACTGAGTGGCATTTTTTCGGCCTTTTCCTGTTCACAGTCCGTGATGGGAGTGCCACTTTGTGAATGAATGATGTCATTCAAGAGCCGGACCTGATTGGTCCTAAAACCGAAACGTTGTATTTTTCTAAATAAATTATTGCTTGCGTAATGGTCAGTGTACGGGACTTTCTCTAAGATAATGAACAACTAAAAACGTTACACATTGGACCTTTAAAGATCAAAAGCAATTTTCTGATATTAAATGTACTTAATTATATTATGGGTCAAAGTTGAAATAATTTAGAACTTTGAGCGCAGAACAAAGCAGCAAATCTGTTTGGCGCCACCACCCCAGAGTCAGCTTGTGTGGAGAGAACTCTGGGTTCATGCTCAGACATTACAGTGGAGTGTGCAGGCTCAGGGCTGAAGCCATTATGAGCCGATGAACCCACACGGAACCACATGGACATGTTGGCTGGGAGGGAAAGGCCACTCTGTGGTGTTTTTTGCCCCCAACGTCGCCCTCCAGGCAGCTAACCCTAACCTTAACCCTAAACATAACCATTGCCGTGCTGCCTGGAAGGCAACTTTGGGGGAAAAACACCAAACACCGGCAAGGCCCCTTCGTTCCAACCGTGAGAAGGAGTGCATTAGTTGAGCCAATGTCTCGCTGCATCTGGGTTTACAGTTTTTTCCAACTGCTTACACACAAAATTTTTTCATGTCACACGATTTCTCAGCCTTTCAGTCAGTTTTCTATTGCATAAAACACTTTTTTCAAAACATTACACACAATTCTCTACCTAAGACACAAAAATTTAACAGGAAGTGACTTGCTTTCCTTTTTTTAAACACAACCAATCAAAATGCTTCACTTATTTACCAGGGCACACACACTCTCTTTACATGTGCAAACACATTATGTCATAACTGAACACTAACCAATCACTGCTTTAGTATAGGCCTATACAGAGGTCAAAGGTCAGATTATCTGTGTTGAACAATGGATGCCAACAATAGACAGAGAGTAAGGGGAGTAGGAGGAAGAGACAGGGGACAACAACGAGGAGGAGGAAGAAAGAAGAGGAAGAAAGAGCCATCTCTGATGAGATCAGGGCCATACTTATTCATCATGTGATCAACCACGGATTGACCAATGAGAGAAGCCCATCTTATCTAATGACTATTTCAGCATTACTAATCAATCAGACTTTGTTTTGCACAAAGTGCATACATTTTGAGATGTGTTTACGGTATTTTGAATGCAGTGTTTCATTTTGAAGGAGATGTGAGGCGTTTTGCATTTGTGTGAGCAGTTTTAGGAATTGTGTGTAGAGTTTTGAAAAAAGGAGACATAGTTTTGAAAACGTGTGTAAGCAGTTGGAAAAAACTGTAATAATGTTGAAAACAACATTTCTCAATCTTAGGTTAATGAAGTGAGCCACACTGTCCTGGGATTGCATAAAGACAGAAGAGAGTACTGTTAGTCATGTTTTCTGCATTTAGAGCAGAACATTTTCTCAACTGTATATATATATATATATATATATATATATATATATAATATATAATAGAAATAAAATAATAGAAACTCTTTAAATTCAACAGCTGCACTATAATATGTGCCACCAGAAACAGAATTTGAATCATTTATATTTGAATTTGAATTGCTAAACTTGAATAATTGCATTGAAAAACTGAATTTGAATCACATAACTTGAAATTGCATTTGAATCATTGCATTGAAAAACTTTATTCGTTTGGAACTGAAGTCCAATAAAATATCTTCACATTCAGTTCTCACAATTCAATTTCAAGTTATGATTGCAATGATTCAAATTAAACAATGCAATTTCAAATGATGTCATTCAAAGTCAATTTTTCTATGCAATTATTCAAGTTTAGCAATTCAAATTCAAATATAAATGATTCAAATTCAGCTTCTGGTGGCATATTTCAGCCCATACTGTATGCACTCCTAAGCCTCCAACTCGATTCAACACTTCTCTAAAACTGTTTTAACGCCCACTGCACATTAGAGCCTTCATAAAGATAAGATCTTTCTTTTACTTCAGCAAAAGTAGTGATACCACAGTGTAGAAATGGTAGGAACAGTCTGCATTCAAATGTTTAGAGTGCGTATTATGCAGGATGGCGCATTTCAGAAAAAGAAAAATACTAATTTCGTGGGATTGTAATTACTGATGCATTCACGTTGCATCACTATGAGTGTCATTATTTAGTGGCCTATCAGCAAGCTGCAGCGGGTAAAGATGGGGCTCCTCCTTAGTTGATTTATATTTTGTATTATTAATCTGAATTGGCCAAGTAACTATAACTAATCTATTAGAGCAGGGCTGTCTAACTCAACTTCACTATGGCCACACTGGAAAATAAGAATCACATCAAGGGCCAGGCACAAAGTTTATAGTCATGCTTTTATTTACAGTTTTTTCCGATTGCTAAACGACAGTGGGCACAACTGGAGTCACATGTGCAAAACTCTGACTACAGTCTGCACTACCAACAGTCACCTGAGCTAAACAGTTCACATCAGCTGCAAAACAGGCTCAGTGCAGCCAAACACTATGCACAAGCCTCACTGAGATAACACACACACACACACACACACACACACACACACACACACACACACACACACACACACACACACACACACACACACTGTCACTTAGAACACACTGAGGGTAAAAACACTAGCATCAAACACCAATACAGAAATTAAAAACTTTTTCATCTTTACAGTTTAAACAATTTGAGTGACTTGACACTACTCAATAGTTTAAAAAATACAGATTGTATAGCATACCAATTTTTACATAAGGTAAAAAAGAAGGAATGAAAATCAGCAGTTTTCTTCAATAAAGTATTTTGTCTCTAGTAATTTATGGAATTACTGGGGGAAAAAACTAAAGGTACATAACAGTAACAAAGAATAGTGTGACTAATCCTGCCTCTCTCCAGCATCATGTGGCAAGTTTTCTTCATCACATCGGATGTCTGCATCATCTCTAAATAAAAATGAATGTGGTGTTTCTATTGCTTTCACCGCCATTACTTTCTGATAAACAGTAAGAACACAGTTTTATTATTGTAAAGATGTAGTGTTTTTCACTTTTTTTTACAGTTTTTTTCGATTGCTAAACGACAGTGGGCACAACTGGAGTCACATGTGCAAAACTCTAACTCCAGTCTGCACAGCAGCAGTTCACTGCTTGAACACAGTTTTCAAAACTCTACACACTTATCCCATGACTTTAACCACAACGTGCACAACACTGTAGATTTACAACACTTTGTTCAAATGCTAACACACTGCTGTCAAAACTGTTAACCACACATTCAAAACAGAATAGATTTCAGTCTGGTGCCTGTCAAACACTGCTGATTGCAATTTTAGCTGAAAGCCTAAGTAGGTGTCTTGTTTTAGACTAGTTAGTGAACATATATATATATATATGGTATTTATACAGAGAAAGCTCAGAAAGCCTTTTTTTGTATACAAACACCAAATAAGAATGAAACAATTATACACTGTACCGTTTGAGAGAAACAGGTAAAAGAGCAAAGATACCAACATGTCCAGGTAAGATGTCTGAGGTTATGTACACAGCTATAAAAACACTATATCTTTACAATAGTAAAACTGTGTTCTTACGGTTTCAGAAAGTAATGGAGGTGAAAGCAATAGAAACACCACATTCATGTGTATTTAGAGATGATGCAGACATCCAATGTGATGAAGAAAACTTGCCACATGATGCTGGAGAGAGGCAGGATTAGTCACACTATTCTTTGTTACTGTTATGTACCTTTAGTTTTTTTCCCCCAGTAATTCCATAAATTACTAGAGACAAAATACTATATTGAAGAAAACTGCTGATTTTCATTCCTTCTTGTTTACCGTATGTAAAAATTGGTATGTTATACAATCTATATTTTTTCCTTAAATAAACTATTGAGTAGTGTCAAGTCACTCAAATTGTTCAAACTGTAAAGATGAAAAAGTTTGTAATTTCTGTATTGGTGTTTGACGCTAGTGTTTTTACCCTCAGTGTGTTCTGAGTGACAGTGTGTGTTGTCTCAGTGAGGACTGTTCATAGTGTTTGGCTGCACTGAGCCTGTTTTGAGACATGTGTTAAGAGTTGTGTTGCTTTGAATGAGTTTTGCAGCTGATGTGAACTGTTTAGCTCAGGTGACTGTTGGTAGTGAAGACTGTAGCTTGAGTTTTGCACATGTGACTCCAGTTGTGCCCACTGTCGTTAAGCAATCGGAAAAAACTGTAATAGCTGTGTATATAACCTCAGACATCTTACCTGGACATATTGGTATCTTTGCTCTTTTACCTGTTTCTCTCAAACGGTACAGTGTATAATTGTTTCATTGTTATTTGGTGTTCTGTATAAATACCATATATATATATATATGTTCACTAACTAGTCTAAAATAAGATACCTGCTTAGGCTTTCAGCTAAAATTGCAATCAGCAGTGTTTGATAGGCACCAGACTGAAATCTGTTCTGTTTTGAATGTGTGGTTAACAGTTCTGACAGCAGTGTGTTAGCATTTGAACAAAGTGCTGTAAATCTACAGTGTTGTGCACGTTGTGGTTAAAGTCATGGAATAAGTGTGTAGAGTTTTGAAAACTGTGTTCAAGCAATGAAAAACTAACTAGAGTTTGGTCCACATGAACTGCTGCTGTGCAGACTGGAGTTAGCGTTTTGCACATGTGACTCCAGTTGTGCCCACTGTTGTTTAGCAATCGAAAAAAACTGTAAGAGAAAAGTCAAATATCTTTGACCGTATGGTTGCATGTCTCATATCAGAAGGCTCAGCAGCACCTCTCTTTCCTGAGAGAAAAACCAGCTCTCTTCAGACATCCTCGTGATTGAACTACCGCTGCACTTTTTGGCAGCCTGTTTTCATTTTAGCTTTAGTCTAGTCTATGTTTCAAGCTGTCGTTTTAGTTTGTATTAGTTTTAGTCACGTTCATACTCTTTTTAGTCTAGTCAAGTTTCAGTCGACTAAAAGTCTGAGCATTTTAGTCTTATTTTAGTCAGAATTATCCATTTCGTCTAGTTTTAGTCGATGAAAACTGATGACATTTAGTCTAGTTTTAGTAGTAGAAGTATACAGTTGCACAAAATGGAAAAACCCAAGTACAATACTAGAGTAAATGTACTTAGTTACTTTCCACCACTGTTGCTGACAGAACTGTCGGATTAAACTGCATTAGTGTGAGCTGTGTGTCCCTAATACCATTTTCTGCTCCCATTCCTAGTGGGAATTTGCACAGGTGAACTTGTAACCACCCCCCCGCAGTGTGACAGTGTGTTGCTGGGATCCCAGGAGTCAATAGAGCGTAAACAGCCGTCGGCCCATACAGCGCAGGACTACTGAGTGAAAGCAGAGCAAACAGAGCTTTGTCTCCATCTTTTCACCGGTGCTGTGTGAACGTGTGCGAGCATTCATGTTATCACAGCGTGTGTTTTGGTGCGCGACACCACAACAACCGTCCCTGATATTGTTCAGACTCTCATCGCCTGAGGTTGGTCTCCATGGAACCGGCACATCAGTGATGTCAGCGCACAACGACCTCGCGGTAAACATCTGCACGGCGTCCTCTGTGGAGAATATGAACACTGGAGTCAATCAGGGAATCAATTGGCTAATGTGTTTGAGGGCCGCCTGTGTGAAGATCTGAGCGTGCTCAGGAGTGGTTTATTTACAGAGGAGGAGACGAGGACAGAAGCGAGAGACAGGTGGTTTGTTCTACAGGCATTCAGCTGGGCTCATGACACAAGGATCAAAGTCGAGCCGGTTGCACCAACAGGGCTTACGCCTGGTCTTAAGGTAAGTAGGTCTTAACTCAGCATTCTAAGTCCGACCTAAAAGTTACGACAGTTGCACCGTCCAGGCTTAAGTCCTCTTCTCGCTAAGACCGGGCGTAAATCTTACACCTAGTCAGTAGCAGGCGTAAATTCAAAATCTAGGCCGTTAATAGCCGTTATCCGATAGATAATGTTTCTATAGTAACCACTTTGTAACCACATAACTAAAGACAGTATAGACATGGCGCGCCTTATACACAGATTTTACAATGAGCGGGCTTTTAGACGGGAGAGAGTTATTAGGGACAGAAGCAATCCATTGGACATATACAATGATGAGGAGCTGATAGAGAGGTTTCGATTCTGTCGAAGCTAGCCCATATGCAAACGTACCATGTCTTCTGACACAAGTCTGCTTCTCTCCTTCACCACTGTAACATTATGGCAACGTAACAACTTCAAGGCCTAGCTCACAGCAGTTTATCTATAATGAAGTCAACCCACAGACGCTAAGGAACCCACATCCACCCAGTGCACGCATGCATGCATATGCGTGTGTGCATGCATGTGTGTCTGTGTGTGTGTGTTTATGTTTGTGTTTGCGTGTGTGTGTGTTTGTGTGTGTGTGTGTGTGTGTGTGTGTGTGTGTGTGTGTGTGTGTGTGTGTGTGTGTGTGTGTGTGTGTGTGTGTGAATGATGATGGCAGCTTCCTCATCATATTGTCAAGCAGCAGCATGTATAAATTTAAATGATCGTCACCACGAGCTCGATCTGAACTTGAAAAAACAACGCTTTTAGTTTTATGGGGAACAAATTCAAATTCAATTCATATGGGGAATCAACTCACTTGTGCCTTTTGGACAGTTTAGAAATCTAGTTTTAAACCTTTCAACTTCTACTTGTACAGTACGTGCTTTACATAACTGTACTTCCTGTTGTGTTATCTTAATTTATTGATCAATTCCTCAATTCAGAAAGTTTGAAAGTTTTATTGCCTTTTTGTATATCATTTATGATGGTGTATTGTTTTCTGTGTTGTTGTTTTATTGTTGTCTTTGTAATTACTCAATGTCACTGTACATGAGGGCCGGCCCATGATCTCTCAAGGCACAATAAAGGTTGAATGAATGAATTGTAAAGCACTTTGTCTGGTAAGCTATATAAATGCAGTCCATTTACCATGTACCATAACTGATTACTGTAAATCATCATTGAAACCCCAGCTGTGCCCACAGGTCTGTAATGTGTGTGTGAGAGGACAGCAGCAGCAGTTCCTTCTTGCTTGTTTCATATCCTGCAAGGTTTACCCAACCACAGCACACAACGTGGACTTATGGAAGTGGTCATTATGCTGGGGAAGAGGCTTTCAAAGTGGGGACTCTCGATTCTATCTGGACTCTCTGGACTCTTTGAAAGAGTTCCCAAGTGACTCAGGGAGTTCCAGCAAGCGAGGGAGATAGACTAACTCAAGGTCCATTCAGACTCAGGCTACATCTCCAGCACTACGATTTTGGTTTTTAAACATTTGAGTTTTGAGCCTAAAGTGATCTTGGTGCACCAAGTGTTTTTATCTCCAGTAGAACTGAACAGAACTAATCTCTGTTTAAACTAACATGTCCAAACTTAGCCGGGTTAGGGGGTGAGGGGCTTTGAGGGGCCCTCCATAATGGTTCCAATCACTTTCTTTCCTTCTGGTGATAATTTAAACCGTCTGAAACATGACAAGGAGTTCCAACTACACACAGCTTTATTCTAATGGGTCACAAGCCAAAAAGGTTGGGAATTAGAAGATTGTTTTGTGTTTCATAAAATAATAATTTGATCAACTTTGATCTCAAAGGTAATCCAGCTGTTAAATAGAGAAAGTGCATTAAAAATACTTTCCTCTGAAATGTAGTATCCAGTATTGACATGTGTGTATGGTAGGTGGTCCACCATATACAGTACAGGCCAAAAGTTTGGACTCACCTTCTCATTCAGTGCGTTTCTTTATTTTCATGACTATTTACATTGTAGATTCTCACTGAAGGCATCAAAACTATGAATGAACACATATGGAATTATGTACTTAACAAAAAAGTGTGAAATAACTGAAAACATGTCTTATATTTTAGATTCTTCAAAGTAGCCACCCTTTGCTTTTTTTGGTAACTCTGCAAACCCTTGGTGTTCTCTCAATGAGCTTCATGAGGTAGTCACCTGAAATGGTTTTACCTTCACAGGTGTGCTTTGTCAGGGTTCATTAGTGGAATTATTTCACTTATTAATAAAAAAGCAAAGGGTGTCTACTTTGAAGAATCTAAAATATAAGACTTGTTTTCAGTTATTTCACACTTTTTTGTTAAGTACATAATTCCATATGTGTTCATTCATAGTTTTGATGCCTTCAGTGAGAATCTACAATGTAAATAGACATGAAAATAAAAAGGAAACGCATTGAATGAGAAAGTGTGTCTTTTGGCCTGTACTGTATGTAGGCCTATGGTGGACTTTTGGTGGATAGTATATGCAGATTTTAGATATCTTCAGTCACAAAAATGCATTTAGTTTAGGTGTGAAATACGTGAGCTTAGAACAGTAATCAGAAGTGAAGTTGGCTGAAGCTCTACTATCCACCTCTACGATCGGACCCAGTCAAGGCGCCGACACACTGGGCCCATCCAAAGTGCTGCAGGCCTCCATCCCAGCAGCGTCGGATTGACAGCTCACTAATTTGGTCCCATCATGGCTCCCACATCAGCAGCTGCTCCTCCAGCCACCAACACCTCAGCTTGGATGTCTGCCAACTTGCTTCAAGGCAGAGAGAAATGGAAATATCAATAGTTGTCATGGATGGAGATATTCTGCAACAAAGCCGGCATGGTTCTGGGGAATAAGAGAGAACCTCTGGTCTGTATGACATCAGAGGCAGGGGGGGGGCAGAGGCGGAGTGCTGGAAGGGATATAAATGGGATCTCAATGCTGGTGACTTTAGCTGGGAAACAGTTTCAGGTTACTTGTAGAATCCAATGGATGTCCGAATCCTACAGATGAAATACTTTGTTATCATCCACATAGCTTGCCTGCATATTCCATGTGCAGAGTCAGGTGTGAGGCTGAGGACAGGATGGAGAAGAGAGGCTGACTGGACCAGCATCCTTCCTGCTCTCCCTCTGACTGCAGACACCGGCAGACAGCAGGAGAATTCCTTTGATACCGGAGCCACACGGGGAGCAGATACCAGCTCCTGGCATGGAGGATCGGGTGGATCCACCAAGAGAAAGAAGGCGAAGAAGGGCCGAGTGAGGCACTTCGGAAAGTTCAACTCAGACACGGTGAGTGTTGAGGACTGATGTATCCTGATTACTTTCTAAAATACTTAGTTAGTTGGACTCAGTTAGAGCAAAAAGCAGAGGGAGCAGTGACATTAAGCCTTGCGTTGTCTTCCGTTGACCATGCAACTTTTTGTTTTTGTAGGTCAAAATTTGAAATAAAAAAAAAATAATTCAACGTTTTGGTCGTCTTTTTCGACACTGTTGCTTTGCCCCTGATGTTTTTGTCACTTTTTTCAACTTTTTTTTATCACTTTTCCCAACGTGTTTGTCACTTTCATCCCAGGTTTTTTGGCGCCTTTTGACGTTTTCGTGTGTCCGGGTTTTTTAAAGCTTTTTTCCGACATTTTTGTCACTTTTTTCAAAGTTCTTTTATCAATATCTTTTTCAAATGCTATCAAATTGAATAAAACATCCCAATTCAATGAGAGTAGTGGACTGATCATTTATTTAACTTGTGAAGAGCGTTGTATATGGGACCATCCACCTCATCTTTTTTTTTATTTGGTTGAAAGAAACCCACATTTCTGATATAGAAACATTTTGAAAATGAGGACATCAGGAGAGTTTAAGGTTGGAACACCCACATTACAAAAAAACAGGGGAGGTTCTGGGGGGGTGTTCAAGGGTGGCCAGTGCCCCCTCAATTTTAAGCCTCAACCCCCCTCTGGCCCCCCTAAATCTGGCAAATATTTTCATACATTTTTAACCCCAGCTTTATCCTCAAAGAGGGGATAGTATATATGATAATACAGACAGATAATATGTAGATTAACCCTGAATGAGTATCCTTGTGTCAATTGTTACATGTGTGTTACGCCCCTATCGTGTCTAGGCACGTAACAATTTGTAGCGTAAATCTTTTGTAGAACCAAACCTGTGGAGGGTTGGTGGTATGTAACACTTGTGCTTGTTATTATATTTGGTACGACCTAAAATCCCCTCCATTTGAAATGGTCTAGAACCGCCACTGCAAAGAAAGCTGAGAGTGCAGCTCCTCCTGATTCATTCAGGGACCGTGGGGATTGAGTGTAGTGAGTCCAGGAACTGAACAGCTCTAGCTAACATAACCTGGAAGCAGATGTGCACTGACTGAACAGATGTTTGACAGGCAGCCTCGTGTGCTCTGCTGTAGAGCACAATGCAGGGATCTGCTCCGGCATGGGGCAATTACAGAGTATGACAATCTCAATGAAAAAGCACTGTTCTCTCTCTGAATATTTAAAGCCAACCACAGCATCATGTAGCCTGCTGTATGAATGTTAATATCTGCAAAGTAAAATTGACACAATTAGAAAAGGATATAATCAATGGTTATACAGAAGTCAAAACATAATAACAATAAAAAGGACATTCAAATAAACGTGAGAAATGATGGCAGATGAAATATACACCCAACCAACCAACAGAAAGAATAATGCACCACAATGCAATGTTTTTTGTCAAAAAACTATTTTCCCACAGGTCATACCAATAGTTTTGGACTTATTTGTGCAGGTTTTGAGATCTGTGTCTGTGAGATTTCTGCCTCCAACCCAATGAAATGGAGATAATGGGGATCTTCTTCTTCTTTATCTCCCTTCAGTTATTGCGTTCAGTGCATAATGAAACCCAACATGCAGAGAACAGTATGGTAAATAAAGCCAAATATAATAATATCTAATGATTACACGAAATGGAAATGTTCTTGAGCATCAGGTCCCTATAGACTTGAGCCTGACACAGTTGGTGTCCCTGTAAACTTCAGACTTGCTGTGTGAAAGTGAACAAAGCTCGGCAGCAGGGCGTGAATCTGCACTCAGACTTTATAGCTGTATGTCGATCAGTAACTTTTATTATTTGTATAAGCCTTCACATGAAGTTACTGCTCTTCCTCTTTCTAAGACAACAAACAAACTCAACTTAACTGTGACTGTCTACATATTAAAAGGACACCATACCTGAGGATTGGTAAAAGCAAATTCCATTTTATTCACAAATTAACAACCAAAGATTTAAACAAAACTATGGGAGTCTAGCAAAAAAGAGCAAAAGAAGGTGAAGAAGCCTGGGCCAACCCACAAAGGGCCATCGGACCCAGATGTACAGGGGGCGAGTAAGCCCTGACTGCAGTACGCAGATCGAGGAGTGGCTCAATGTGGGTGGAGCTAAACGTTTGACTCCGCCCACTTGCCAAATAGCAATTGGCAGAGCCATTTCTCTAAAATCCAGGACTTTCAAGCTGACCGGAGATCTTTTCCCGCGTGTGAAGTTTGCTTTTCCCGTTGTTGTTTTTCTTAACCCAACCGTCTGTTGTTGGCGTCCCCCAGAGACATGGGCTCGTCCGCAGGCAGGCAGCCAGCGTCCGTCCGCGGGCAGGCAGCCGGCGTCCGTTCGCGGGCAGGCAGCGTCCGTCCGCGGGCAGGCAGCCGGCAGGTTAGTCCGTCCAGACTTTCCCGATTGACACTCCGCCTCTGCCTTAACAACCGTCAGTTGTTGTCTGGCTTTCCCCAGAGACCAGGGCTCATTTCCCGGGAGTCATGTTTGCTTTCCCCGTTCTTCTTTTCCTAAACCAAACCCTGTTCTTTTTTCCTTTTTACAATTCAAATATCATTGTTTATTATAATCTATATATCTATAATTCAAATATCATTATTTATTATAATCTATATATCTATAATATATATTATATTATAAAGGTGTTGCATTGACGTTTGAGAATGTGCTGCCTGATGTCCGCCACCAGATGGCGCGCCCACGGAGTCAAACGTTTAGCTCCGCCCACATTTGGCCCAACCCCGATCTGCGTACTGCAGTCAGGTGCAATTGCAGGGGGCTGGGCACCAGCCTTCCTTATGTACAGGGCGCTAGGCCACAACCTTCCTTGTGTACAGGGGGCGGGGCCACAACCTTCCTTGTGTGCAGGGGGCGGGGCCACAACCTTCATTGTGTAAAGGGGGCGGGGCCACAACCTTCCTTGTGTACAGGGGGCAGGGCCACACTGACAATCAGGAATCAGGAGCAGCAGAGGGGCAGAGAGGGAGAAGAGAGGAGGGATAAAAGCCTGTCTGTTTGTTTCAGCACGGCTGTAGTGGAGTCCTAACCCGGAGCTGCAGCGCGTCCTCAGACTGCTCAGGATGCTTGGGGCTGTACACCTGTAACCTGCTGCTTGGAACGTGCCAGCTGAAGGGCCTGTCCCAACAGACAGGTACATGTTGATCACTGCACCAAATACTGCAACAGGGGCCATTTTGATTATATTTTAGGGACTGAACCCAGAATCTAGATGCCTAGATCATTCAGAAAACATTTTTTTTAGAAAATAGTGCTTGTCAACCATTAGTCTAAATGGCATAAATCTCTCATTTTCAAAAGTTATTGATGCTGCATTTTGGAAATGTCTGCTTTTCCATAGATACATATCCAATATCATTTATACAACCTCACCTTTGTAGTAGTGGCCCTGTGGCTCAGCATTAAAAGAAGTTTACTTGGAAATGTTGCTGTCGTTCGAGTTACATAATTTAGTGTTTCCCATATCATGATGGCCCTAAAATGATGTTAAAATACACAGTTAGCACAGTAGAATGTTAGACGTTAAAGTCTCCTGTGATCTCAGTTACATTTGTCAGTTATGTCTTTATTTAGTATATATTCATTAGGTATATAGGTGATTTATCCAACAGAGAAGTTAAAATATACCAAACAAGCCTAATCTGTTGAAATATTTGTACTTATTCCCACAAAAATATATGCCATCAATGTGTTATTACAAATACAAAACAAAAAGTACAGTGTGGTTTCAAGTGGGGCATTCTGTTTTAATGTAAGAAAGTGACCAACATCAATGCTATTTGACACAAATAAATGAATGTTTGCGCATTGTTGCTAATAAAAAGGCCATCACCTCTTATTTGATGGATGATATGATGGTTCTTGAGAGATAATTGCTATAATTGCGTGTTGATTTCAAGCACATGTCCAACAAAAGAAGCTGATGAAATGACTGGGTAAAGGAGGGCGATGAGTCTGCAGATATTTAAGCCACAAACAAGGAAAGTGAAATTAAAACAGTGAAGTGAAATCAAAGTGTTGTTGTTTCTGTCTTTGCAGATAAATTCCTCCAGACCCTGAGGGATTTCTGACCACCACACTGTACTCCCTGGAAACACTCCGTTATATTGAGTTAGCTGCATATTCTCATGAATTCATATCAGAACAGGTCATTTCGTGTCACAATTGGTTTGGATAATAAAATCACTTGATGGATTACTTGTGCCGTGTCTCATTTGTTTTCAGACGTGTAGTTTCCTTCAGTTTTACCTTGTCTATGATTGTGTGTTGTTCATTTTTAATAAACTGTCTGTACACTTACAAAGTTCTCAATGCTTCAGTTTACATGTAGGGACCCTCATTATGCTACTGTGGAAGTGTGGTGCTATTTTGAGCCTTGTTAGTGGTATAGAAATAGCGATTTCTTTTTACTTTTGCGTGGCCCAGACAACTAAAACTGGTCACATTCGATTAACATGAAAACAGATCCCAGAGAACAGTCGACTCAGTACACATGTGTTATTAACCCCTAGGTTCATTTTGCACCGGATTTGTCCTTTAAGTGTCTGTAGTTTCATTTCTAGATGAAATCTTTTTCATAGTCCCAGTCATAAATCTGCCTCATCTCATTCTGGATGGACTATGATTAACACCTTAAGGTGACTGATTAGAAGCTACAAAGAACAAAAACTAATAGAATCCCTGACAAAAACATTGAAAAAAGTCACAAAAACTTTGGAAAAACTTTAAAAAAACAATACAAAGTACAGGTTCACAAATTGGTCCAAAAGTTGAGCAGGAAAATAGTGGAGCTGATAGTCTTAATTAGCTTTGTAGCAACTCATTTGGCAATGGCTTGAATGTAACGGTTAAAGTTACGCACTAAAGCTTTAATGATATGTATCATAAACTAACAATAATCTGTATCTTTACATCTACAGTACAGTCTTAATCCTCAGTTAAACATCCTCTTACACAATTTGCAGTCATGTAAAAGGGAATAAAAGCAGAGAAAAGAGGAATATACAGAAAGAGGAACAGAGATTTAGTGGTTGATGGATTGCTTTCAAAGGAGGATAAAAGTCAGAGCTCAAAGCACACAGTTCAGACCTCAGCTCCTCACACTCCTCAAGCTATGTCCACACACAGGTACTGTACCAATTCTTCTCCCTTACAACTAGTTTTCCATTTCGCAATAAGTGCTATTAAAAAAAGGTTGGTCAATGTGCAGCTATTTGTGTCATTCATTTTGACTAATTTACTTCATTGATTTGGATGTTTCAGCACAATCGTCGCTTCTCTGATTGGGACCATTGCCATCCTGTCCCTAATGAAACCGGACTGGGTGGCTGGACGAGAAGATGAACGGGGATTTAAACTGTGTGTCACATCGTTGCAGAGAATGAAAGACCTCTCTCATCAAAATCTGACAACTGTTCCCTTAAATCTTCCCAACGACACGGAGTATTTGGACATTTCTCACAACTCCATCCAAAGACTGAGCGGAGCTCCGTTTTCTAGACTGTCCCGGCTCTGTTGCCTGAAGGTGACTCACTGTGGCCTGCAGGACATCTCTCCCGCTGTGTTCGCTCACACACCAGCACTCAAAGTTCTAAATATATCTTACAATGACTTAGCTCTCATCCCTGACATTTCATTGAAACAGCTGAAAATCCTTGATTTGGCCAACAATCTGTACAGCAGCTATAGTATTCCAGCGTCATTTCAGAAGCTAACGAATCTGGACGTGCTGTCATTGGGCAGCACAGCTGCTCCGTCAGTCAACCTCCATGACTTTGATCCGTTGGCG
Organism: Perca schrenkii; assembly: GCA_025617405.1. NCBI lineage: Eukaryota > Metazoa > Chordata > Actinopteri > Perciformes > Percidae > Perca > Perca schrenkii. The sequence continues at coordinate 1,997,112 of CM046809.1, read as the reverse complement.
AACGTTTCTCTGCATCATCTGATATTGGGAGCAGGAATTAGCTGGCAAAAGTATGACGCCGGAGCTCTTGCAAAACTGAAGTCTATTCAAACTTTTTCACTTTTCGCATCTTTTTGCGCTGCTCCCGGGATGTTCGAGAACGTCCTCGTGGACTTGAATGCGACAAGAGCAACATCGCTGAGATTCATCACTCCATTTCCAGACAAGTGCAGTGTGACCGGCGAAATGTTTAACAACCTGAGAACAATGCCATTCATACGGAATCTCACCATAGAAAACACGTGGATAAACAGCTCCTTTATGGAGGGCTTTTTGAAGAACGTGTGGCTCTCCCACCTTTATGACCTCTCGTTCGTCAACATCACTTATAATGAAGACACACCAGACGGGTTTCAGTTTCGCACCATTAATCACACGGTCAATCTTTGCTCAATTACCTTCAACGGTGTGCATCATTATCAATACAGATACCCCACAATCAACATGAGCTTAGAGGCCATCTCAAATCTGACCTATTTGAAGTTCTCCAGGAGCGGAATGAACATTATACCCTGCAAACTCTTCTCTGTCCTGCCGTCGCTGGAGACGCTGGATCTGTCAGATAACCTCTTAACGGATGCAGGCTTCTGGTGGTTCAAGTGTACGCAAACCTCCGTCTTCCCCAAACTCAGGAGACTGTCCTTAAGCAAGAATCGATTCAGCAGTCTTTCCTTTATCTCTGAGCAGACAAATCAGATGAAGACATTAGAGTCTCTGGACCTCAGCTTCAACTCCATCTACCTGGACCGGGACTGCTCTTGGCCTGCTCAGCTGACTGAACTCCGACTGGGAAACAACAACCTGGGCAACAGCGTCTTTAACTACCTGTCCTCACACTTTGAGAGGATCGACTTGTCAAAGACGGGAATCACAGCCGTAACGCAGGAAACTCTGTCTCGCTTTCCCAAGCTGACCCACCTCCAACTCAGCTTCAACAGCATCCAGGTCCTCCCTGCAGATCTCAGCGCCCCGGCGCTGCTCAGTCTCTACGTAGACCAGAATGCTATCACATCTGTATCCAGGGAGGTCTTAGCAGGACTTCCCGGACTTCAGACCCTCAAAGCTGGAAACAATCCATTCGTCTGCTCATGTGACTCTTATTGGTTCGTCACTACTCTGAACAAGTCCTTGCTCCTGGACTGGCCCTTAGATTATACATGCAGCACCCCGCCATCTTTTGCAGGCCTGTCACTCTCGGAGTACAAAACCAGTGAACTGTCATGTGAGATGTGGCTTCAAGCTGCAGTTGCTGTTCCTGTCGTAATAATGATATCTGCAGCCATGGGTCTGCTTTTCTATAAGTGCGACGGAGTGTGGTATACAAAGATGTTATGGGTGTGGATCAGGGTGAAGAGGAGAGGCAGGAAACGCTCCCACATGTTGAAGAATCTATCCTGTAGTTATCATGCATTCATCTCCTACAGTCACCAGGACTCTGGCTGGGTGGGCAGCCAGCTGGTGCCCACTCTGGAAGGTACCAGGTTTTCACTCTGCGTTCACGAGCGTGACTTTGTCCCCGGTGAGTGGATCATAGACAACATCATCAAATGTGTGGAGTCCAGCTACAAGACGCTGTTTGTCCTCTCCAAACACTTCGTCCAGAGCGAGTGGTGCAACTATGAGCTCTTCTTTGCCCAGCACAGAGCCATCAGTGTCCAGCAGGACTCTTTAGTCTTCATATTACTGGAGCCCATTCCGACTGACTCTCTGCCCAAAAAGTTCCTGAGACTTAGAAGTTTACTGAGGCAGCAGACGTACCTGGAGTGGCCAAAGGATGAACGGAAGCAGCAGGTTTTTTGGGCAAGTCTTAAATCCATGCTGCACATGGCAGACAAATCGATGGTTCTGAAGGATGTGGCTTTGGCCCTTTCAGATACAGCACCTCTAGTTACAGACCAAGAGTAAGAGGTCAAAGGAAAGCTTCTCATTTTTCTTTTTTAAATCTATCTAAAAAAAACACCCGCATGTAGACTGCATGTTAGCATGTAACAGTTTTTGGTTGCTGTAATTGTTACTCCTGTTTATACTAGCCCTGGAGATACAGTATCTCTTCCTGCAATACCAATGTGAGTGATGGGGTTGGGTGGGGTCTGTGCAAAAATGAATTCCAAAGTTCAGCTGAGGCTAATACAAGGCTTCAGCAGTCTAACAACGATTTGGAAAATGCCTCTTGCCTCGTGCATTCACAGACTGTTTCCTTGCTGAGCTGTGGCAGACACACACACACACACACACACACACACACACACACACACATACACACACACAGTTTGCTTTGCTTTGAAAGGGATATCTCAGCATAACAGGATCCACTTATGTATGTGTTACGTGCATTCTTTCCTTTGCATTTTTTTTATCTTTATTTTTGAGTAGCTGTTCTTGTATTCTATCCTATTCATTATTTCTTGTATATTATGTAAGTGTGTGTTATATTTTTATTTTGCTGCTGTAGCACTGGCATTTCCCAATTTGGGATCAATATAATCTATCTAATCTAATCTAATGACCGGGAAGTAATTACGACAAACACTTTCACTGTGGCATGTGAATTTTGTGTTAATATAGACTTGAAAAAATGTAATCACAAAATGGTCATCAGTCACAATGACAGAAAACAATCTAACCAGGAACAATGATGATCGCACTTCACATTAAAAAAAAACCTACAATTTGCTTAACAAAAGAAGCAAAATAATTAAAAGTTGTCTAAACACAAGCAGCTGGTCACGATAAAAATAGTCAGAAATTGTCAACATTGGCATAGAAAGAGAATATATATTTATTGCCATTTGCACAGGTACATTTGTACAGGTGCAGTGGAATTTTTGTGTGTTGCTCTTAGAGTCAGTGTATATATATATATATATATACATATATATATATATATATATATATATATATATATATATATATATATATATATATATATATATATAAATAATGTAGAAGAACAATATAAAGACAAAACAGCTTTAAGATAAATAAAGTTAAAATTGTACATACAGTGGGATAAGAACCAGCCTAGAAATCTATATCTATCTATAATCTTGATGTGGGTCTGGCTTGTCAGGCTAGATAAAAACTACTTGTGAATGTAAATATTGACATTATTGCCCCTGAGATTTTTCACATTGTTAATCCAGACAGAAAACACAATGCACTGGAAACATACCTAAATATTGTTATGATATTTACAGTAATATTGCAGATATAACCATTTGATTTGCCACATATAGTGAATTGGAGATGCGTATGATTATGTTTCTGTAATCAGTCAAAATGATAGTTGCATGATGACAACAAATCATCGCTTTAATTACAGCTTTCATACAAGTTACCAGTGAGATAAAAGGAGTCATTAGGGACAGTAACATTTTTGTCGCTTTTCAACGTTTAAAAAAAGAATAAGAATTGTAGCATTTTTCGGCGCACCGCTAGTTTTACACTTTATTTTTTTTTAATTCATTGTCACACACTCACCCACTCACATATACAGCACATGTGGTGAACTCATGGGTGAGTGTGTGTGGGAGAGAGAAAAGAGAGAGTGAAATGTATGCATATATCTGGAGCAGCACCTTGAATTTCATTATTTTAATACACTGTATTTATGCAATGATAAATAAAGCTTGATTTGAATTTTTTTGAATTCATTGTCAATAAACCTCATTTATTTGAAATTGCATCTACATTTTGTGTTGAAAAAGCTGAAATCATGAATTGTTTTGACTAATAGTTAAGATCAGAGGATGGTTATGGATAAGTTTAGTTTCAGGATAACACTATAACATTGAATAAAACAGCCAAAAGTCAATGAAAGTGGTGAACTGACCCTTCATTTGACTTGTGAAGAGCATTTTATGGAACCATCTGTTTTATATTTTTGGACAATTTTTGAAAGAAATCAACAACCGGAGGGTTGAAAACATAATAAAACAGAAGTATTCAGATTTCGGCAGCGTCAACTATTTCAATAATTCAAAATGTATTTTTCCCAGCAGACAAATATGCTGTTTGTTCTGCTTTGTGGCCTTGTGCTTGTGTTCCCTGTTTAGAGGCTCTTTGAATTTAGAAACAGGAAATGTCTCCATCTACAGTTGGTAATGAGCCTCTACACCAGTGTTTCTCTTTGGAGTACTGCAGGGGGTACATGATGCATAATAATTCCTAAAATAATTGACTGTAATAAAGAATGAAATTAGTGATGGATTCTAAAGACTTGTTTGTAAGGTAGCATTGAAGTGTTTTTCAGTTACGAGGTTGCTGTTCAGCCTAAACAGGCCCAGCGCTGTATTATACCCAGTGGTGTAGTCTAATGTATTGCAGTGGGTATACTGTACTGTACTGTACTGTATATATATATATATATATATATATATATATATATATATATATATATATATATATATATATATATATATATTGGTTACGACCAATAAATGCATTCATTCTTAGTGGTTATACTGCGTATATCTGCATATCAGGTAGACTACACCACTGATTCTACCTCTTTATCTAGGCCTTTTGTTTTGGTACCCAAAATGTTTGGTTCTGCTGAGGGGGGTACTTAGCTGAAAACGTATTTCAAAGGGGGTACCTTATTGAAAAAAAAAAAACCAGTGCTGTAGACTACACCCCACAGCGGTATGAAGGAGGAATTAGAAAGAGTGTGTACAGCACAGATACAGGGTTTTCTCTGGCTTTGTGGAAGACTTACAGTAGGTGTGCGTATTTGGGCGGACGGTTAAGGTGCCATTCCTCAAGAAAATGTGACATTTTTTCTGTTCAACAAAGGGTTGAGAATACACTGAATTGCAAAGCCTTAGGCCTTTCTCTTAAAACCAAGAGCGCCATCTAGTGAGCTCAGAAAATAAAGAAAATGGTTCACAAAGCTTAATTTGGCCATCACTACTATATTGTATAAAATGAAGTTACAAAAATGAACTGGTCCTGCAATAACGCGTGGGCGGCCTAAAGCCTTTATACATACCTTTTTTTGCATAGAATACTAAGCTATTAAAATAGTAATTGCTGGCATGATTTTATAAATCCCATTTTAATGTTAAACATAGGCCTACATGTGGCACAGTGAATCTTTAGGATGAACCTTATCTGTGGATGGCTACCTTACCTATAGGTAACATTCAAGTTATCTTATCATTTTATTATCAATCTTGTTTACAGAACTCAAAGCAATATTCTTTGCAGAGGATTGTAGCCTTCTGATGTTACCACAACAATTATGCTTCGCTAGAAGAGACTACAATACCCATAATTCCATGCGTGTAACACCCAAGACGATTTGCATTTTAGTTGTTGCTGCCCCTGTTCTCTCCTCCTTCCCGTGTAAGATGGTGGTTAGTGCTGCCAGCAGGTAGCCAGCACCTTCACAAGCTGACAGAAAGGCCGGTTGGCTCCGTGACAACCGCTAGTGACGGCAGCTTTCTGTAACCGTGTCCCGCACAGGCATACTTCTCCCTCAACATCCTGGAGAGGAAGCTGCAATAACACATAGGCAGGGTGAGTATCCAAACAGTTATCCCAAATGAAACGAATGCTATACACCGGGCTACGCACTGAACCATCATTTTTATCGGAAGACAGACGTGATGTAGTTCAGCCAAAGACTTGTGCTGCTGTCCAGCTACTGTTGGTCTGTTAGAGGCGCTGGCCGAGGCAGCTTCCCTCACGATGGGCTGCTGCTGCTGCTGCTGCTGCTTCGGTTACGTCGGGCTCTGCCGGCCAGCGGAGGGCAGGCCGCGTAAACTCCTCTTCCTGACAGACTTTTGTAAGGAACAACTTATAAACAACACCCTAGTTTGAGAGGAATTGCCGGTGTCTTTTGATAGTAACAAATTACGCAGTGAGCGTTGTACTCCATTACACAGCAAGCCTCAAGAAAACCCGTACAAGACGGGCAGTAACGTTAGCTAGCAGCATTCCAGTCTGGCACCCAAGCCGGTTAGCATAGCTGGTTAACTTATTAGCTGGTTAGCTTAGCTTAGCTCGTCATCAGTACCGGCGGAGCCCCGCTTATGTGTTACGTTAGCTACTTCACCCAGCACATGACTGACAACAAAGCTGCTGGTTCTAACCCTCAAACCAATAACGTTTCTGCTTGTAATTTCACACTTTATTATAAATATGTGACCATGACAAGTGCGTTACTTGACTATTTATATATGAGCTAGTACGGCTCACAAACTTTGCGTTAACGTTTACGTAACGTTACCCAAAACTTGTTTGGCGCATTTGGTCGATTTCCACCGTTTCAGACCCACTCTGACCATATATATATTTAAATAAATGGTCTTTATTGTCCACTGGGGAAATTAGTTTTTACAGTCTGTACAGGGCCTAACAAATATACATACAGTAAACGTTGACACCTTGACCCCAGACACCCTTTAGTACACAGTTCCCTCCAGTCTGTTCCACTGACACCCTTTGCACAGCATACACAACATATAAATACCACACAACGATCAGAGCTGGGGTGTTGGCTTTGCTGTTGGGGATAGGTTGGGGGTGGGAAGGCCAATATGATGGCAGTTAGGCTATGTTATATGTTGGTTCTGTCTTTTTCCTAGCATGCAGCCAAGAAAAGAAAAAAAAAACCCAGTCTGGGACAGGTAACAAGATGTGATGTGATCAAAATCAGTAATCGATGATAACAGTTGGCTTGGGGTCTGTTAATTGTTGTGCAAAGGTTAAACTTCTGGCGTCTTCCCCAAAACTAACACCACTGCTTCTAGAAGGCTAAAAGTGAGGAAAGTTAAGATGCCAAAAGGTTGACTCCTGAAATGGGCCGACTGTCGTTGTCTGCGCGATGGTGCCAATAGTCTTCCCTCGGCCTAGCTCTGTGTTGACATCTGACAATGTTCTCATTGGACTCGTCCTCCTCCAAAACTGTCCACAAGCCAGCCCCAGAGGCACACCGTGGCATCAAAGGGCTGACGATGTGCCTTTTAGACATCTTAATGTGTTCATTTCATTGTAATGCCCAGCAGTGACATGGTTTTTACTGGCTCTGAATGGGCCTTTGGGCCACATTAATTATAATTAAAAGTAATTGCATGTAAAGTAAGTTAAAAAAAGAAATTTTGAGCATCAAAGACTTAATTTCTAGCATTTTGATACATTTCTAGGCACCAGTTTATGGTGAAAATGTCTTGTATTTATGTCAAGAAAAACTGTTGGCAGGTAACAATTAAAAATATAATGCTTTCGCATCCAGGAACTTGGCCCGGATCTGACTACACTTGACTCCAAAGTCCAGTTTGTTTCATTTTTATGAACAGGGCATTATGGTAACTTTTATTCCGAGGCATGCTCCTAAGTTGAAACATTTAGGAGTGACATACGTATGGTAAGCCTAACTGCTATGACTGTTGTAGCTAATTTGTACAATAATGCAAAAGTGTTACGAATAGAAGACGTTTTCAGTTTAGAAATACATTCTGTTACAGTACAGGGCTTAGCAGAGTCTCTCTGCAGCATGGACACTGCCGCCTCTTAACTTTTGGCTTATCAGCGCCAGCTGCATGTGTAAAATATAACAGCTGTGGATGAGACTGAGGCTGGCTGCTAAAAACCAGACGCTTTGGTGCTGGTGATTTTCCTTTGGCGCTGGCTTAAACCTTTTTGGTGGGCGCCAAAACGTTCTCTATGCAGAAAACAACCCTGAGTGATTAAAACAACCTGATAGAAGTGATAAAACCCATCTCTTGGAGAGCAACCGTGTCTCTGTTACATTTTAAAGCTAACCACACCACTTTGTTGTGAGAGATGTTACTACCTTCCCCTTTTTGAGAGATGAGTATTTGCAGATTAGAGAATACATGATACTTTTGGGCTGTTTCCACTAGTAGGAGGGACTATGGGCGGTCACTTTTGTAACACACTAACAATTTGCTGTGGCTAGTGAGGCTACATTTTCTAAGTGCATTTGATGCTGCACTGGAATATTTTGAAATTAACAATGGATCAATGTAGGGGCTGCACGGTCACAGACCCAGTGGAGCATTGAGCAGCTAAAGTGCCAGAGACCAAACCACAGCTGATTCCTAATGCTATCAAACTGGGCCTGAATTTGTTGGTGCACAGGGCCTGGGAATCAAACCTCACTAGTCTTTCTTTAGTCCGTAGTATTGACAATTTTCAAACGGACCCAGCCTTGAGGCAGCTTTGCTTATGATGTAGCTATATGATAGCATTATTACTGTAACTGTACTTTACACGAGGGATGCACTATATATCGGCAATAATCACATCGGTATCGGCAGATATTAGTCTTTTTTGTGTGTGTGTGTGTGTGTGTGTGTGTGTGTGTGTGTGTGTGTGTGTGTGTGTGTGTGTGTGTGTGTGTGTGTGTGTGTGTGTGTGTGTGTGTGTGTGTGTGTGTGTGTGTGTGTGTGCAGAGTTTGTAATTTATTTGTGATTTACATGCTTGGTAGTTACAGTTGTACTTAAATAAAATGTAAGACTGCCGTATCATTTATTCTCCCCCAGGTAAAATAATGAACTTATTTTTCAGGAATGTCTATGTCTTTATTTGTAAAATGATACATATATGGTACAATCAAATGTTTGTCTGTGTGAGAGTAATAGGGTAAAAGTAGTACAGGAGAGACTTGGTGTTCTCTTCATCTAAATAAAAGGATGTGTATATATCGTCCTCGGCCATTATGATTTTTAAAACATTGGCTTATATCGTGCATCTCTCTACTCTACACTCTTTTGTGACGTTGCCTTCTGCTCTTTACCAGTGTGGTCGTGTTTAAATAAGCAAGTACTCACGGAATAGTCTTATGCAAACAGTTACGTGCCGTGTTCATTTTTCTTTATGAGCCATGCACACAATGCATTTCAGTTAATTATTACTCCGAAAAAGTCATAACTGCACGACGAGCAAAATTCAGCGAGTTCTTGCAGTACGTAGTCTGTGCTGTATTTGTATCGGTGTCTTTCTGCATGAGTTGCGTGGTGTCTCTATGAGCCAGTGATGGCCTCAGCCAGGCCTATTCTCTGTCAACACAACCGCCAGGGCTCAGCTCTTCTACGATAACTGACACACTGTAAACAGAGAGCTTTCAGGTGCTGCCTTGCTCCATTAAAGAAGACTCTTCCTCTTGTGTTTTGCCACAATGCAAAGGTCAGTGTGTTCTCTGTGAGCAAACAGACTTTATTTGGATCATTCTGCTAGGAGAATGATCCCCTGGTTCAGAACCAAGCAGGAAAGCAGAGGATGAATGAGGAGCCATTAGTGTTACAGCACTACAGTCGTCCCCCCCCAAAATGCCTTCCTACAAACGTACATGTGTCGTTAGTATGAGAAAAAAATGTTGATGCTGAAAATGATTTTAACGGTGTCGGGCTCAGACATAAATATCTTAATGCCTGTTGGACGCGGGCCGGGCTCGGACAGAAAAATGCGTCACAATATGGACTAGTGCATTATCCAAATTGCAGGGGGGGGCTCAATATTTGTTAAAGGCAAAATCTGTGTCAAACCATTCTGAATGAAGTATTGTGGTGCTGCAGAGACAAATCCTATCCTACAGACTACAGAAAACATCTCTGTTTGGTACAGATCCTCGCACTATAGTCATGGTTAACTTTTTAAATTTCAATATTTTTTCAATGAGAATGAAGATACACAAATGATCATTCCCTCCAATATCGTGAATCATATCACAATCGCAATATCAGTCAAAATAATCGCAATTAGATATTTCCCTCATATCGTGCAGCCCTAGCTTAAACTGAACCCTAACCCACTGTCTCCATGGCAACAGCATACTGCCTGTTTACATCTCCCAAAGCATGATGGGAACCTTGGTGGGACAATTGCAAACTATACAGTCCTCCTCTAAAAAAAAATCCACAGTTCTGAGCGTACTGTGCAGGTTTCCTTCTCAGTATATTCCTGACAGAAAGGGTCACCAACTGTCTCATCCACACTCAATTCATCATTCATATATAAATTCATACATAAAAAGTATATAAATGTCAGGGTGCCAAAATTCCTCTATGCAGGAAAACCCTCTGAATGTTCTTATGACCAGTGATGTTCCAGAATATATACACGCATATGGAACCACTGACAGGTGATTGATGATAATTCTGCATAGCAGAAATGATTATGAAAAGAACATTATGATGTCACATCTAGCTGGACAAGTAGTGACTGTGACTGAAAGATGTTAGAACCAAATGGTTCAGCAGGTGAACCTTGCTGTTTGCGTTGTTGTCTCTCTTCTCCCAGACCAAACTAACCATCCTGATATAACCGTTCCTAAACTAAAGCACCACTGGGGCCTCCAAAATAGCATAAATGCACTTTATTCTGAGAAGTTGAGTCTTATATGTCGGATCTTTAGTTTCCTGCAGAGTGATGCGACTAGCTGGAGCCACATAAGATTTTTAGACCACTAAAAGTGCTAACCCTCTCAAAATGTATTTGAGCCGCTGTTGCAAAGTCTGCAGCTTTAAGCTCAAGTAAAAATGACACAAACAGCAACAGTAGATTGAGTAATTGTAATGAGTTATTTTCCTGTGCCGTACTGGATGTTAGGGGTTCATTGTGGGGAAACAAGCGGTCAGGATGGCTTTTGTGTTGCAGTTTGGTTCATTGTCTGTCCATTAGCTCCATGCCCACCCATGCATTAAAGTAAATCATGTGTTGTGGGATCACCCAATTTCCTGCCAATTAACCAGCAGTATCTGCCTTTTTAGAGGTCTTGAGAACAGTTTAATTGGCCACTTAGACTGATCCAGACTCAAGTTTAACATCTTGACTCCACACATCGGTGCCGCCTTGCTAGTAACTGTTTAACCATGGCTCATTTTAGATAGAGGTCAAGGTCAAGGTAACTTTATTTATACCCAAAGGTAGATTTGGCTTACAGTGGGAAGTTGGGTGCGTCAGTGTCCTTTTTACAGACCCACATACACATGCATACGTACACACAAATGGCAGCAGACTGTTAGGACATAAGAACGTAACAAAGGAAACATCCTATTCATAAAAATACACTAAATTAAAGGTTCCGCAGGCACAATATAGTAGTAATAAAAATAAACAAAATGTAGCAGATCTGTATTTCTACTACTTATTTAATATACGTATGGCCGCTGGGACAAAGCTGTTTCTGTGTCGCTTACTTTTACAGGCTGGTACTTTATACCTGCGTCCCGACGGTAGAAGCTAAAAATCACCATATAACGGGTGGGAATGGTCTTTCAGAATAGTTCCAGCTATCCTATGTAACTGTTTAGAATACAGGGATTCTGGGTTGAGCAGTGGCTTTCCAATCAGCTTACTGGACCACTTCACAATTTGATTCAAACGATTTCTATTTTTAAATAACTTCTGTGATTGGCCCAAACATGCATACTAGTCCTTAATCTCATTATATCTAGTAACGTTTATTTATCTGAGAGTTTGGGTAACTCAGGCATTTCGTACACCATTCCCACAGTACTGTTTTGGGCCTATATCAGCAGGCAGGAACTTGTGCTACAGCTGCACATAAGTTAGGATATGTTTAGGGATGCACCGATCCGACTATTATCAACTGATTTTCAGATTCGCTGCATAGTAAATTGACACAGCTAGCTAGACTATCTGTCTAATGTGAGTTTTCTCTCACCGCAGTGAGTTTTAGCACCGCCCATGGTGATTCTGATTGGTTTAAAGAAATGCAATTAAACCAGACCATGGTTTCCTCCCATCCCTGAATGCTATGTGGACTAGCCAGACCCTCCTTCAGCGTGCTTTGGGGGAGGGTCTGGCAAAGCGAGACTAGGCTCCAGTGGACTTCTTTAGCAAGTTTTGTCATTAAGCTTTTTGAGTGATATTTATTTGTCATCTACTCTAGTTTTTTCAACGTTTTAGACACAGATGTGGCAGAGTTTTTTTTTTTTTTTCTGCATAGAGGAATTTCTGGCACCCTCTAAAGAGGTGTTCGCCTGAGACTGTGCCAGATGAAAACGACCAGCATCAAAACGTCTTGGACTATAAGCAGTCAACTTCCCTCTCATCCACAGGAGGGAGGACCTGCGCCTGGTAGTAGCAGCGCTTTTCATCCGGTTGATGGTCCTCAGGATGTGGCTGAGCTGCTGTTTATCTTTGTCCCAGTGCAGCTCCCGTCCCCGTCCTGGACGTCGCCCGATCCAGTAGTGTGTGTGTGATCGTAGGATGTCCCGGAACCCGGGGGTGAAGGACGACCTGATGGAGTGCCCGCTGTGTATGGAGCCGCTGGAGATCGATGACGTCAACTTCTTCCCCTGCACCTGTGGATACCAGATCTGTCGCTTCTGCTGGCATCGAATCAGGACGGACGAGAACGGCCTCTGTCCCGCCTGCAGAAAGGTACACCTCTGTCTTCTTTACAGCCTGTTCCGCTAGGCACAGTGTGCGCACCAAAGCACTGGAGGCTTTCCTTCTAACAACTGACACAAGTCCAACTAGTCACAGTCTCACAATACATCCCGTGTCCAATAGTCTCCGTTTAGGGTGACCAGCATGCACAAACAGCAGAACAACATTAAATCTTTTAAATAGACAAGGGCTTTATTGAAGGAATCATGTTTAATTAAATCTGGTTGAATCTTTTCTGTTTTATTTTTTGTACCTTTTTAAAATGTCGACAAAAAAGCCCATCATAAATTCCCAGAGCCCATGGAAATGTCTTTATATTTCATGTTTGTCCAAAAGCCGTACAGCCCAACAGACATTTGTGTCATCCCACAGCTCCAGCAGCTCGTAGTTGGGTTCATCATGTCCCGTACCACATGGCCCAGGGCTGGACCCGACTCCAGTCCACTATTTGGTCCTTTTTTTTCCATATAGACCACATGCCGCAAACTCAACGCCCGCTGGCCAAATCCGGCCCTGCGCTTATTGGGACCCGTCCCACATATCAATGTTGGTTCTCAATCAATTTTGGCTTTTTCATCGTTTTTGTCACTGTTATCAAAGTTTTTGTTGCTTTCTTTCTTTGACGGCTAAGGAACTTTCTTGCTGACTTTTTTTTTTTTTTTTAGGGTTTTATGTCGACCAAACTGTAAGTGAGAAAGCTATATGAGACATGCAAACAATACAGTCAAAGGTATCTGACTTTTTGGATGAAATAAAAGCATGTCAGTAAGCTACACGTCTGGCCCTTGATGTGATTCTCTTTTTCCAGTGTGGCCCTTAGTGAAACTGAGTTTGACCCTCCTGATATAGACTATAAAGTGACACTGTAGTGACCTGCCAGATGTTTTTTTACATCTGATGGCAGATGTGTTCCCTGAATGGTGTGTGTGTTCTGCAGCCGTACCCAGAAGACCCGGCGGTGTACAAGCCGCTGTCGCAGGAGGAGCTGCAGAGGATAAAGACGGAGAAGAAGCAGAAGCAGAACGAGAAGAAGCAGAAGATCACCGAGAACAGAAAGCATCTGGCCAGCGTCCGGGTGGTGCAGAGAAACCTGGTGTTTGTGGTGGGGCTGTCCCAGAGGCTGGCTGACCCCGAGGTGAACACACACACACACACACACACACACACACACACACACACACACACACACACACACACACACACACACACACACACACACACAGTGTATGCCTCTATGATGACAGTAGGTATTCAGATGAAATGAATAGTATCGGTATGTAATTGTGCAGCAGCTCAGTGTGCCAACATCTCCCACACACAGCAGTCCTGGAAAACAGCAGGGGGGAGGGGGGGTGTCAAGGCCTGATGGCGTCTGTGATGACGTTCAATGCCATAAATATCCTGAACATATTAATCATCTCTTCAGCAGTGGGATACTGTCATGTTTTTTTGAAAGTTCAACAGAACACACATTCACAGACACACACGCACGCACACTCAGTACTGAAGTGACACTATTGACAGGGTAATAAAGAATTTTGCTTGACTTATTTCACCTAATTTCAGATGAGATTTAAGAATATGGGAAATCATGTCTGATTTATTTTTGATGAATTAAAGTCCCAGTGAGCCAGCGGTAGAGAGAGGAGGACGAGTGGCCTCTACATACACCTGCCTTCAAGGTCAACAAATCCCACCTCAATGACAACAAGTTTTTGCCAGCTAAAATCTGCACATAACATTCTACTAAAATATTCAGGGTCAAGTGTGGTTTTTGTATCAAAGGCAGGATTATAGTCACCGCAGGTCACATTGGATTGGATACATTTGTGTAACCCCTCCCAAGGTTAAGATGAGCCTGCAAACATATTTCTATTTTTTACTGGAAAAGAGAGGAACTTTTGCTATAAAAATTCTCAAAATGATTTTTGTGAGACATTTTTAGCATGCCAAGACTGAGCAGAATGTCAAAAGTCAGACACACACATACATACATACACACACACACACACACACACACACACACACACACACACACACAGTGTATGCTGATATGATGACAGTAAGTAGCCTAAAAATAGACGTTACGTGACCATGGCTCTGAACTATAACCGTTATAATTATAACATTCAAGGAGTTAGGCTACTAATAGCCTAATTAGCCTAATTAGCACACATATATGGACATAGAAAATAAAGACGCTGAAAAATTGGACTCTAAAATCTAGAAACTATGACGATGTGATGAACTCAATGCACACTGTAAACATGACTGTAACACAGAGTATTCATCGGTTATTCCCCCCAAGCAAAATATAAGGTCAAAGACCATTGGGGTGTCCTCTTGCTGTTGTTTCATGAACTTATGATGGATTATAAAATTATATAGAAAATGGACCAATACAGCAATAACCATGATGACGATAAATGATTATGACATTGGATTATGTGTCTTCTGTGTTTAACAGGTTCTGAGGAGGCCAGAATATTTTGGCAAGTTTGGGAAGATTCACAAAGTGGTGATCAACAACAGCACATCGTACGCTGGCTCCCAGGTGAGGCGCTGCACACCCAGCAGAGGCGGGGGGGGGGGCACAGGCATCATGTTTCTGGGTTGTTCATCACATTAATTATGACAATAATTTACACAGATTTCTAATAGGATAAAACGATGACATGATGACATTTAAAGTGTAACTTTCAGTTTGTGTTGATGTCCTCTTTGGACAGTAGCGGTAGTGTTTTTACTACACCTGCTGTCATAAAGGTCTTTTCTTTACGGTGCTGTACTGTCTACTGTAGATTACTGAGTTAGTGTTACGGGAGGTCATATAGTCACGATGAATGTTTTGCTCAGACAGAAAATCATTCATTTACAATAAGAGAATAAGTTACAGATGCATCGTTACATTTCCAGTGTAGCTTAGCCTACTTTGGATGTATCGCGAGCTACAGTGCATACGGTATTCACAGCGCTTCACTTTTTCCACATTTCATTATGTTACAGCCTTATTCCAAAATGGATTAAATTACTTTTTTTCGTCAAAATTCTACACACAATACCACATAATGACAACACGAAAAAAGTTTTTTTTAAATGTTTGCAAATTTATTAGAAATAAAGAACGAAAATATAATATCTACATAAGTATTCACAGCCTTTAATCAATACTTTGTTGTGGCACCTTTGGCAGCAATTACAGCCTCAAGTCTTTTGGAATATGAAGCCACAAGCTTGGCACACCTCTCTTTGGCCAGTTTCGCCCATTCCTCTTTACAGAACGTCTCGCGCTCCATCAGGTTGGATGGGGAGTGTTGGTGCACAGCCATTTTCAGATCCCTTCAGAGATGTTCAATGGGATTCAAGTCTGGGCTCTGGCTGGGTTACTTTAGGACATTTACAGAGTTGTCCTGAAGCCACTCCTTCGATATCTTGGCTGTGTGCTTAGGGTCGTTGTCCTGTTGAAAGATGAACCGTCGTCCCAGTCTGAGGTCAAAAGCGCTCTGGAGCAGGTTTTCTTCCAGGATGTCTCTGTACATTGCTGCATTCATCTTTCCTTCAATCCTGACTAGCTTCCCAGTTCCTGCCGCTGAAAAACATCCCCACAGCATGATGCTGCCACCCCCATGCTTCACTGTAGGGATGGTATTGGCCAGGTGATGAGCGGTGCCTGATGTCCTCTAAACATAACGCTTGGCATTCACGCCAAAAAGTTCAATCTTTGTCTCATCAGACCAGAGAATTTAGTTTCTCATGGTCTGAGAGTCTTTCAGGTGCCTTTTGGCAAACTCCTGGCGGGCTGCCATGTGCCTTTTACTAAGGAGAGGCTTCTGTCCGGCCACTCTACCATACACGCCTGATTGGTGGAGTGCTGCAGCAATGGTCGTCCTTCTGGAAGGTTCTCCTCTCTCCACAGAGGAACCCTGGAGCTCTGTCAGAGTGACCCATCGGGTTATTGGTCACCAGTGTTGGGAAGGATACTTTCAAAACGTATTTCGTTACAGAATACATGCCCACAAATGTAATTTGTAACGTATTCCGTTACGTTACTCAATCTGAGTAACGTATTCTGAATACTTGGATTACTTCAGGATTACTTCTACATTGAATTGCGTTTTATAAGTGTAGGAATGCGACCATCACATACAGCTTACTAAACAGGCATATTATGGTGTGTTCTTTTCATTCCAACTGGCTGAATGTGTACCTGAACAAGCAGATTATTGTATTGGTAGTCCCGAACTGCATACTATAAAAATCTAACCGCAGTCTGAGCTACCACAAGCTAATTTTAGCTAACGTTAGTTAGCATGTCAAACGGGGCTAGTCAGTCTTTAAACGGCTCTGGAGCTAGTAAATCAGCACCTAGGAGAATGTAAAGTCGCACGTCAATGTTAAAATAGCAAGGTGACCAGTAAAACTACAGCAGACGACTACCCTTGGCTAATTAAAAAAATAACTTACTTTAAGATGCTTCTTCAGGTTGGAGGTGGAGTAGCCTAATTTGGACGCTGAAAGGAGGTTGGTTGCTGGCAAGCAGAGGCTGCACTGCACAGTTATATTTTATTCTCCCTGTTCGTTCTTTAATGTGAAATGCTGTTTGAATTTCCAAGATAGAAACTTATTCCTGCCCTGGCTCTGTCGTGCCGGTTCCGACTCCATTGTGACTGATCACGGAGCTAATTTTTTCGATTTCTTATCGGGGCTTCTGGAAAATGCGATAGAGTTGCTTTAATTTATTCAGAGTGAATAAACTCGTGAAACAGAGAAGTATCGTCATGTAATCCATTGATTTTCATCCATTCATTTACTCCCCAACACTGTTGGTCACATCCCTAACTAAAGCCCTTCTCCCCCGATCACTCAGTTTAGGGGGACGGCCAGCTCTAGGAAGAGTCCTGCTGGTTCCAAACTTCTTCCATTTACGGATGATGGAGGCCACTGTGCTCATTGGGACCTTAAAAGCAGCAGCAATTTGTCTGTACCCTTCCCCAGGTCTGTACATTGAGACAATCCTGTCGCGGAGGTCTACAGACAATTCCTTCGACTTCATGCTTGTTTTGTGGTCTGACATGCACTGTTAACTGTGGGCCCTTATATAGACAGGTGTGAGCCTTTCCAAATCATGTCCAATCAACTGAATTTACCACAGTTGGACTCCAGTTAAGCTGTAGAAACATCTCAAGGATGATCAGTGGAAACAGATTGCACCTGAGCTCAATTTTGACCTTGATCGCAAACGCTGTGAATACTTATGTACAAGTGATTTCTTCGTTTTTTTATTTTTAATACATTTTTTAAGTTGTCATTATGGGGTATTATGTGTAGAAGTTTGAGGAAAAATTTATTTAATCCATTTTGGAATAATGCTATAACATAACAAAATGTTGAAAAAGTGAAGCGCTGTGAATACTTTCTGTATGCACTGTAAACCAGGGATCACTGTCACTGGGTCACGAGCCAAAGCATTAAGAGATTGTTGTAGCAACAAACGTAATAATAACTTGGATTCATATAGCGCATGAAACCCGCGGACGCTTTACACAAGTACAGGGGGACAAGGGAACACAAAATAGTAGAACACAACCACGGACTGAAAGAAATAAAAAACGGGCGCTAAATGGAAGGGGAGGTGTAATTTAATGTTGGCCACTGACTACAACCACATTGCGCAATCTAAAGTTATTTATGAATGAAATGGATATATTACATACCTGAGGGTCAATTCAGGGACGGTTTAGTATCATTTACAATCCTGTAACTGTCTCCATCTGTTGAAAGCCTGAGATTGACTCGTGTTATCGCTGTCGTCTTTCCTTTTCCCTTTCAGCTTTTAGTTGTTCTTGGTTTAATTTCCTTCTTTCCTGTGATGGTCCTGCCCCAGTATCAGCCATAAATACAGCAGATAACTTCTACAATAACATAAAAATACAATTAGGCCTACATAAAGACCTCTCCCACAGTGATGGTGTGTACACAGTATACAGTGATAACTTGATCCCTTTTATTAAATCGCTTCCAAGTCTTCACTACATATATGATATGGGTGTGGATAGACGTGATGGTTGGTGGAGGCTGTTATTGAAGTTTTTTTATTGAGCCGTGTCTCTGTTGTCTTTCTGTTTCCCAGGGTCCCAGTGCCAGTGCCTACGTCACATATATACGTTCAGAAGACGCTCTCCGAGCAATCCAGTGTGTCAACAACGTAGTGGTCGACGGCAGGACGCTGAAGGTGAGACGGAGAGATAAAGGACACCGTGTTTGAATCCATGGAAGGTTGGGCTGAATATTGAGTTGTTGTGTTTTTGTCTTCTGCAGGCTTCTTTAGGAACTACAAAATACTGCAGTTACTTTTTAAAGAGCATGCAGTGCCCCAAACTAGACTGCATGTATCTACACGAGCTGGGGGATGAGGCTGCCAGTTTTACTAAAGAGGAGATGCAGGTAAGTCCAGGCAGGGTAGTATAGGGCTGAACCATTAATCGCTTGAAATCCCAATCCAAATTTGAAAGAATGTGATTAGCTAATCGTGAAGACAGCGATTTAAATTGAATTTGAATCTTTAGATTTTTATTATTATAGTTATTTGTTTTTTCATAAGATTAATGCTGGAATAATGTAACATATCGCAGATGTTTTACAGAAATGTCTAAGGTGCAATTTTCAAATCGTTCATCCCTAGTGTAGTAGCTCTGAAGACACTACTCAACTTAAAGCTACATTGTGTAAGAATTTCTCCCATCTAGCGGTGAAATTGAATATGACAACCATTTGAATATTACTTTCTAACCCCTTCCATTCCGATCGCGTTTTAACTCCTACGGTGGCTGAACCCGAAATGATCTCTTAGTATCTCCATCGTTTACACACAGCCACTCCACTATTAACTTTGGTCTTTGCCTGTCGCATTGTCGTTTTTATTCTCTTTTTCGCTTCCCTGCCGAGTAATCTCCCCCTGGCATTCATCACAGTGCCACTGAGTCTAAAAGTGCGAAAGGCGGAGGTATGTCCCACTTTGGCTAACGTATTTTAAAGATGGAGGCGCTACATGGCGGCCGCCATTCGAGCGAATCACCCGTATGTATTCTGAATGATTCTGAATGTCAGATTCAACACTCATGAGAATACTTTGATTAGTTGGTGGAAGTAATTACCCATGAATGAGCACATATTTGTGAAAGAACAAAGGGTTTTTGCTAAGAACCAACTCAAAACATTACACAACGTAGGTTTAACTCTTTTTAAACTTCTTCTCAGAGTCATAGCAACATCAACAAATTCAGACATTTTCTTCAGTATCGAGCAATATGTTCTGGTTATTAAAACCATGCAGGCAAGAAATTCCAAACCATTTCATAAAACCATGCCAAGCAATGGCATTTCTAGGTAGCTTAACTTATTTGCACTTTGGACATGTCTAGCTAAGGCATAGTGAGTATACCATACGTAGGGCTGGGTGCCAAATTCAAGACTTTTTAGGCACCAACCGAATTGCCTCTAAAGTATCGAGTATGGAAAAATGCCTCATCATTGCATACCCAATTTCTATCCCTAAGGAGTGAATCTCTTCAGCGTCAGGGACCCAATCAGCACGCAGCATGCCTCTACCAAGATCTAATAATGTCTGATTGGCTGTCGAACGTTACACGTCGTAGGGCCACGCAGGAAAAACTCCACTGACGGTGTGAAGACGGCTCATGTAGTAGGAGCTGGAACATGTATACAAAGATTTATGTAGATATGTGTAATGTTGTCATTTCTTTTTGTTTTATAAAACTGGTATTGAAAAATCGTTTAGGAACCGTTATCAAAGTCACTGTACTGGTATCGGTACTAGTATTGAACATTTTTGAACGATACCCAGCCCTAACTCATATGCCTGTAACTAAAAAGAGGGAATCCTCAGCAAGGACAGCCAAATGTTTAACCCGTATACCACACTATGTGTCCTGGAGTTTGCCTGTGGTTCCCTCTTTCAGTCCTCACGTATACCATCGTAGTGCTGTCGGGATGAAATGTAGCTCTCGCTAATCTGTTGTTTTGTTTCCAGGCAGGAAAGCATCAAGAGTATGAGCAGAAACTACTGCAAGACCTGTACAAAAGCAACCCGACCTTCCTGCAGAGCCCAGCGGTGTCAGGGGACCGGCCGAAGGCCAAAGGCAACTCCTTACAGAGGTATTCTAACAGCATACAGCGTCTCGGTGTGGCTCGGTAGGGGTGGGGCGGAAAAATTGATACAGCATAGTGTCGCAATATGTTACGTGGCAATACTGTATCAATACACAGACGCCAAGTATCCATCTATTATTATATATGTGTTGGTCAGTTTGTCTGCTTGACAATCTCATTTAGCAGCAATAAAATTGAAGTGAGATGAACAAACAGAGAAGTTTATCTTTTTAGATAAAACAGATGTTGACAAAGTTTCCTTTTAGGGACATCATTTGAAATTGGGAAAAATTTGAAGTTGGAATTTTTTTTTAATATATGTCAGAATATTGAATATTATTTTGAAAATCAGATCTACTGCTTTAGGCATTTTTTCAACCATCCAACCCCATCAGTGAGCCAATCAGCATGCAGCATGCTTCTCCCAAGATCTAATAATGTCTGTGATTGGCTGTCTAATGTTACATGTTGGAGAGACACGCAGGAAAAACTCTACGTTACACAGAGACAGGGCTCACGTAGTAGGAGCTGGAAAATATATATAAAAAGATTTGTCATTTCATTTTGTTTATAAAATTGGAATTGGAAGAAGTATTACTTAGGAACCAGAATCAAAGTCACGGTATTGGTATCTGTACCGGTATCAAAAGTTTTTGAACGGTACCCAGCCCTACTCCTCCCAGCTGGATGTGCCTGAAACACGTCCCCCTAGTGTGTTTTTTATTAAAATAAATGCAGATGCGTTCCATGGTTGTTTTAGAAGCCAAAATAATGAGCTACAGTAAGTACAAGGTGTGTATGTGAGTAGGGCTTTATATATAGTTTTGACTTTGTGTGGTCCCTCTTTGCTTGTGTGTCGGTGTGCTGTCCCGGCTCTCTCAGCTCCAGTAAAGATGGCCTGTCGTCAGACCCCGGGAGGAGTCCTCCATCAGAGGGCTCAGACTGTGAACACTTGACCCCTGCCGGGCCCCAACCTGACCCGAGCCTGGACCCTGTACCGGCCCTCTGCCCTTTCTCCTCACAGCTTGCTAGGTAAACTCTGCAGCCGTCTTTTCACTGTTAGCGTCTCTCTTGGAACAGAGGCTGTACTCACCAGCTACGTTATTTATATATTTAGTTTTGAAAGTTTTGAAGTCGTGTGTTACACTTTAAGTTGACTTATTGACACTAACTTCTTACAGATGTCTTTCAGCCAATCAGAGTGTGTAAAACGGCTTTAGATTATATGTTACGATAAAATAACCTAGGCCTTTATTTGGAACGTCAGTCTTTCTTAATCATCATTTTCCAGAAGTGGATCACTCCAATTCTCCACCCTTCTGATATGTGATTCTACCAGGAAACCAGCCTATTGTTATTCCCTGGAGCCGACATCGGAGTTAAACACGAAAAGAAAATCAAAAATTGACTATTAGGCGCAAGAGGCATCACAAAGTTTAGCGGGGAACTTCAAACTGTTTATTCTTTGGTTGGTGGTTTGCTGGGATTCTAAAGAGAACTGTTTGTGTTGAGAGAAAAGACTCATTTTGCTGCTCTAAGTTAAATGTATTTAAGACATATTTTAGTTACTTTGTTTACCTGGTTATTTTTGCTGTGCAGCTCTATTGTCTGAGCAAATACAAGTATCAGATTGGGATTCTGTATCGGCAGATATTTAATATTTTAAAAAACGGATTGGATCGGGGGTCAAAAAACCTGATTAGGACATAATGCAACTGGACACCTCCTGCAGATTTTTCATTTTCTAAGTCTTCCAGTCTCTCTGTCATTGGTCCGCTAGAATAGAGATGCCTCTGTTGTTGTACTGATGGAATCAGTGCTGTTGAAATACACATAATTCTGAATTCACCATGTGAGAACGGTGGTTGTAGTCACATTTTAACCTTTTATTAGTGCTGGCCAGTGTTTATTTGAAACCCATTATTCATAACCGGCATTAACTATGTATTGGGTTGGAACACTCCTCAGTCTTCTGGTGGCTAAAAATACTTTGTATTTTTCTCTGCTTTTATTTTGCAGCCCCAGCCACACACTGACAGACATCATCAGTATAGGCAATGGTGACACCTCACAACTGGTAAGAACTGGACTCCCAGGCAGGAGTTTCCAGATGTTTGAGTGAAAGTGTTTCGAATGCATTTTTTTTTTTTAATGTTTTGCAATATATATGCTATGAAACCAGAATCTCCCTGTCTTGTGTCCTTTAGCTCCGTGGAGGCAGTGAGTCCCCGTCGCCCCCCCCCGGCCTCAGTAAGCCCAGCCTGCTGCTGCCCATCAGTGTCCCGGGCCACACAGCCCGCTCCCCGTTCGAGGCGGCTCCCGCGGAGTCCCAGTCCCTGTTCTCGGACAACAGTAACTTCAGGCATCCCAACCCGCTGCCCAGCGGCCTGAGCGGCTTCCCCAGCTCCCCCCACAGCAACGCTGACTGGCCCACAGCGCCAGAGCCACAGAGCCTCTTCACCTCAGGTCGGTCTCGCTGCAGCTTTGTGTCCAGCAAGGGTTGTCTTTAAGTCCAGTCAGTTTTATTGTATTTATATAGCCCAATATCACAGATCACAGTTTGCCTCAAGGGGCTTTACGATCTGTACAGCAGACGGCACCCTCTGTCCTTAGACCCTCGCTCCGTATGAGGAAAAAAAAATGAATAAACCTCAGGAGGAGCAACAGAGGAGGGATCCCTCTCTCTGGACGGATGGACATGCAGTATGCTGTATGTCGTGTGTACAGAACAGACCAGCATAATATAATTACAGTATAAACAATCCAAATGACACATAGAATGTGAACATATATGAACACCTAGAGAGATGCTTACTAACTACTTAGTTAGTTCAACTTGTGTTTGTGAACCGTGCTCACAGTCAACTTGTGTGTGTGTCTGTGTTGTTCGTTTGTGTGTCTCTCTGTGTTTCTGTGTTGTTCGTTTGTGTGTCTGTGTGTTTCTGTGTTGTTCGTTTGTGTGTGTCTCTCTGTGTTTCTGTGTTGTTCGTTTGTGTGTCTCTCTGTGTTTCTGTGTTGTTCGTTTGTGTGTGTCTCTCTGTGTTTCTGTGTTGTTCGTTTGTGTGTCTGTCTGTGTTTCTGTGTTGTTCGTTTGTGTGCGTTTCTCTGTGTTGTTCGTTTGTGTGTCTGTCTGTGTGTTGTCTGTCTGTGTCTCTGTGTGTTGTCCGTTTGTGTCTCTGTGTGTTGTCTGTCTGTCTGTGTCTCTGTGTGTTGTCTGTATATGTGTCTCTGTGTGTCTGTCTGTGTATTGTCTGTCTGTGTGTTTGTCTGTGTCTTTGTGTGTTATCTGTCTGTGTCTCTGTGTGTTGTGTGTCTGTGTCTCTGTGTTATCTCTCTGTGTTATCTCTCTGTGTGTCTGTCTGTGTTTCTGTGTGTCTCTGTGTATCTGTGTGTGTCGGTCTGTGTGTGTAGATACCATGCCGGTGTCGTCGTCCACAGACTGGCAGGCAGCGTTTGGCTTCGGCTCGTCCAATCAGCAGCAGGACGACGACCTGGGCTTTGACCCGTTTGACATCACACGCCGAGCTCTGGCGGACCTCATTGAGAAAGAGCTCTCTGTTGAAGACAGCTTTGGCTCCGCCCACAGAACGGTGGGGCCCCTGGGAGGGCTCCCACCCTCTCAGCACTTCCCACAGCATCAGCACCCTCGTAGGGCAGACTATAGCTCCTTCAGCTTCCCCTTCCACCCTCCATCTTCCGCGTCCTCGGCATCCTGTGGCTCTTGGATGGCTTCCACCTCTTCACGCAGGAACTTTGTGCATTTGAACCACACAGTCAGTGTAACGGCTTTCCCCTCACACAGCAGCTTCTTGGACTTGACAGTGCTGCCAGGACATCACAGTACTGGGCTTGGAGGAATCCCCATCACAGGTAAGACTGGTTCAGGGACATCTGCCCTGTACACCTGTAATGGGCTCTAACTTCATGTGGATTAGTCAGTTTGAGTAGTTTTTTTTAAGACTAAAGTAAAAATTCTTTGATTCCAGCGTGTTAAATGTGAATATGTTTCTAGTTTCTTCTCTCCTCTGTGACAGTAAACTGAATATCTTTTGAGTTGTGGACAAAACCAGACATTTGAGGACGTCATGTTGGGTGTTTGGGAAACACTGATCCACATTGTTCACCATTTTCTGACATTTTATAGACCAAACAACTAATTGATTAATCGAGAAAAAAATCAACACATGAATCGACTATGAAAATAATCGTTAGTTGCAATTGTGGGTTAACGTATGCTGACATGTATTGACCACTTGGTGGCAGCACATCATGTCCCGCAGCCTTCCTGTAACACAGCAGACGGCTTTATCTCAAGCAGCCTGACTGCTGTACCGCTGTAGATCACATCTCAGTCTGTTTCTGAGCAACACAGGCCCCGTGGCTCTACTGGTTCATGTTTAACTTTGGCTCAACTCCTGCTCTAGAAGAAAATCACTCTCCAAAAAAATAGTGAAATAATCTGACTGGCTGTGAGTGCCATCAGCAGTAATGATTCAGTCTCAGGCCCATGTTTACATGTCTGGAAGTGTTAGTGGTAAGAAAAGAGATGGAAAGGCATGGATGAGCAACAGCTACAGGGAGGACACTGACCTGAAATCCATTAATAAGGTGCACTCATTTACAGAGAGCTACCCATAAATCCTGGCTCATCGCTGTCCACAGGTCAGATCAAACTTCTTCTTTTTGGACTTACTAAGGAAATGTGAAATGCTGTTTGACCACGGAGGCCAAACAATGACACAACATCAGAGACATGCATAAAGGTATACAGTGTTTTCATCGCTTTGTGGAAGACTTAGGTGCACGTATTTGGCGGGGTTTAGGCGTCCTTCCTCAAGAAAATATTACGTTTTTCAATTTAAAAGAAATGCTTTTTTCCGTCTCTTTGTAGTCGTGTTGTGTCTTTGTGGTCATTTTTATTTCCTTTGGGGCTGTTTTGGGTCTCTGTGGTCATTTAGCGTCCCTTTGTAGTCACTTTTTGGTAGTTCCTTCCTTCCTGACTTTGTGATTGGCTTTGCCTGTCTGTGCGGTATTATGGTTCCCAGCGCAGAGGTGGGGGGTTGATTTAAATGAGGCAGCACAACGAGAGTTTCTGGTGATTTGGGGGTCTTCGATGTTTTGCTGAGATTAGACGTCTTAGAACCACATACATTTTTGGCACAATGTCACTTTGCTCCCCAATCTGATGATTTTGTCAACAAGAGCAAACTAAGTGCTTTGGGCAAAAGCACAACAATAATGAAATAATACTTGAACCGTAACGATGGCACAACAAACCTCATGCCAGTGAAAACTGATTGCTTTTTTTAAAGTCAAAATTTTGTTCAGTTTTTTCAACCAGTCAGTTTCCAAACAGCCATTCATGAGATCAACAGCTGGAAATTCTGAGGCGTGTCTCTGTGGAAACAATGAAGAAGGGTCAAGAATATAGGATGTGGCTATTTAGAACAACTTAAATTTAAAGCACAGAATTCTCCCTTGGAATTTTGAGTGCTTAGATTTTCAGTTGGTAAATGAAAAAGGAGGATACATCAAGTATTTTGAGCATCGTCTGTGCTAGGAAGTATACCATGGCAAGTGAGCATGCTGGGTTCTGTAAAAGTACCATTTCCTTCGGTGCCACTTGAGTACCATTGTAAAACATTACTCCCCAAATTGCACTGCAGCTTATTGACAAAATCCAGTCTTTGTAGTCAGAATCAGCACAATACAATGTCGTGGAGTCATTGGCCCTCATTTATCAACCTAACCTAGAAACCAGCGCAGATATGAGCACAGAAATCGTCTTACGACAGGCTTCACGTGTGATTTATGAAACGTTCGTATCACACCAATCAGAGCGTAAGAACGGATGTACATTGATAAATGCAGCGGCTGGAAACGATCGTAATTTAAATATCGCCCCAATATATTCTGGGTTTTGAGGCCTCGCCCCTACAATTTACGACATGGCGAGACGTAATCCGGCTGAAGCGGCACTTCTCAGAGGTGGAGATTGAAACCCTGATATCTCTGGTTCATTTGCACTAACGTGTGTACTATTTGGTTATTAAAGGCTGTAGAAAGAATGCAGAATGGAAGGAGATCACTGCTGCGGTCAACAGTGTTGCCGTAGTAAATCGGACTCCAGCTGAAGTTTAGCCTTTTAATTTATACATCCTTGACGCATTTTCTATAGTCCTAATAGTAATATACAGGCTTATATTGCAATCTCTTAGGCCTACATGGTGTACCTATATTTAAATAAACACACGGTAGCAGAGTTTATGCAGTGTTTTTTTTTCATGGGACAACAGCTGAGGGAGAGTGCGTTTCCTCCGTCCCCCCGTGCTGGACCACCACCCCGACCCTGTCTCCTGACAGCAGAGGGGCTGGAAAAACAAGCCGAAATAGCTCGGTCAATGGCAGAAATAAATCGTTCACGACATAGAAATGAAAACCTGAATAATAAATAAAAATGTTGTGCATCGTCATGTTTCCTGTATTGAATGTCATTGTCAAACATAACACTATAGGCTACCTTTTAAAAGCAATGAATAATAATATCCTGTCTCCTTGGTATAGCCCCCAGTTGGGGCTGTGCTGGACACTGCTCTCTGGGCATCGGGTCATCTGGCTCCATCGCTACATTTATGGCACCGTGTTTTCCTGCGAGATGTTGTGCAGAACCCCACAGGCTAAAACTGTTGCAGATTTTTTCTGACGTGTAAAGGGTCCCCCCCCCCCACTGATGCGTGCCATCTGCCCTTAAACAATCCGATGGAGCGCTCCACCGTGGCACGTGTGTGTACGTGTGCACTATTGTACCGGCTCATAGGTCTTCTAAAAGAGCCAGATCTGCTATTGCTGATAAGTGATCAACTGATGACTTCTCCTTCTCCTGTTAAACTGATTATATGCTGCACCGCAAGGACACGCTGACTGGGAAACTTGCGTACACGAGTTCAGACCAGACGTGAGATTTTATCGCAGCCTACGCTCACGTTCAAATTGATAAATGCCGAGCTTTGCGTAGGAATCGGTGTACGCCCGTCGTACGCCTGTTTTAGGTCGTACGCACGTTTCATAAATGAGGGCCATTGTGTGTCCTCTGGCATTAGCCTCAAACTTGTGAACTTGAGTGAACTTAGGCTACATTTACATCGCTACATTTTGGTTTAAAAAGGAATATCTTCTGCTACGTTTCCCCCTCTCATTCCCCCTGCTCTGGCATTTCCCCCTCTCATTCCGCCTGCTCTGGCATTTCCCCCTCTCATTCCGCCTGCTCTGGCATTTCCCCCTCTTTCCGCCTGCTCTGGTGTTTCCCCCTCTCATTCCCCCTGCTCTGGTGTTTCCCCCTCTCATTCCCCCTGCTCTGGCATTTCCCCCCCTCTCATTCCGCCTGCTCTGGTGTTTCCCCCTCTCATCCCCCCTGCTGTTGTGATATAATCAAATAGGGGTAATAGTCACGGATCAGATACATTTTCGGATCAGCGCAAAAAAGGGGGGGGGGATTTAAATGTTTATTAAACATTTAATAATAACTTTTAACAATAATTACTTATCCAATCACGTTCCCTTTCCGACGCTATATAGCTCCAATGGGAGCCAGTCCAAATGAATGCGCAACAGAGCTAAGTCCAGCCTCCCAGAGCCAGAAAGCACATACATTTGATTTATGAGAAAAAATATGTTCAACAGTGTTTGAATTAATGTAAAAAGGTTTAGTAAGTCATTTTAAGTCTTTGGTATGTTTTTTTTCTAATAGCATAGAAGTGAGTAAAAGCATTTAGCAAAATCTTGACTTCTGAGTTCAACTTGCCAATTGATTTTCCTTTGCCAAGGAATTTTAATTATTTATTTATTTTTAGACTAGACTTTTATGCAATTATAATATCTGACCTTTGTTTGCAATGTGCCACACTACATTGTCAAATTTAAAACATTTATTAACAACTAGGGCTGGTCCGAATACCATTTTTTGAGCTTCAAAGCTTCGGTAGTAATGAGCATCGAATATTCGAAGCTTCGGAGAGAGGGGGCTGAACATATTATTATCTCTAATAAAGGCAGGAATCTCTATGTGTCTGTCTGTTTGTTTGCATTTTGATTATTTTGAGAACCTTTCATCCAAACGACTTCACAAGGGAGTGCAGCAGTGTCGTATTTGGTGTAATATAGATAGACAGACCAGACGCGTTCAGAATTAATAAACTTTTAACCTCAAGGATCACCGTCTCGTCAATGGGACACTTTGTGACTGGGGGCGTCACTGTAACCTCGATAAAACTTCCACTCATGAGCGTTTTTATAACTTTAAAGCATTAAATCTTTAAAATATACAGCCATGTACACAACTGTTACAAAGTAAAAGAAAATAAAACAATTTAGCCGTAATCTGCGCAGCCGAGAGTGCATGCATACCTGTTGTCGTTGTCCTTTCAGCAACAAAGTGGTACAAAGTGGACCAAAACTTGATTTTCATAAATCCCCAAGAGTCCAAGGAAATGTAATATCCGAGCTTTATATTCCAAAACGATCTCTTCGCCTCACAATGTTGAAGTTTCTGGCCGAATCACAACGGAAAAAACGCGAAACAGTTTTCCATTTCCGCACTTATCGCCGCTAGCTTCTCTGCCCAGCTTGCTAAATGCTAGAAGTGGGCGTCATCGCGTACCGACAGTCTTGGACAGTCTCTTCTTCTTCTTCCTCTTTCTAGTTTATTGGCGGTTGACAAACCAACTTAAATGTGCATTACCGCCACCAACTGGACTGGAGCGTGAACGAGAGATAAATGCAGAAAATAAATAAACCAAAATAAAAAAACGAATATTCGAATGTCAAATTTTAAAATCGAATACCAACCCACCGAAAGAATATTCGAATATTCGGGTCCAGCCCTAAAAATAAAAATAATAATAAAAAAAACGAATATTCGAATGTCAAATTTTCAATTCGAATACCAACCCACCAAACGAATATTCGAATATTCGGGTCCAGCCCTACTAACAACATACTGTAACAATAACCTATATTCAGTCAATTGCAAACTTGACAATTTATCAATAAAGTTAAAAAAAAAAAAAATAAGTTTGCCGACAATGCCGAGGGCAGACGCTTCGCAGCACACACAGTGGCTGAGCAAAGGAGCAGAGAGGAAGACTCTGCAGTCCCCTAACTTGTTGCTCTCTCTAATATAACCAATATACTATAAGCTGCTCTCTTTAGGCTACAAAACGTGCATGCAGGCTGAAATTCAACCCTGCAGTTTTGTCGGGATTAAGCTATAAGCAGAAGAAATCTCTGCTAGCTGCTAGGCTAATGTGCAATGGTAAACACACAGAATATGGAACTCGCACATAGCAGAGCTTCCAAACTGTGAATTTTGTCGACAACGCAAACGTCAACTCACCTTGAAATCCCAAAAACTTCCACACCGGCGACTTCAGTGAAAGAGGAGGGTTCTCAAGCTCTGTCGAAGGGTCTCTTGCATCTGCAGTTGTCACGCTGTCTTTTGACTGGCTGTAGCTTACAGGAGGTTGACTCGCAGCACTTCAACATGTGTGTTTTTTTTCTTCTTGGCAAGCCGACCGGACGTGACATGGGGGTGTGGCAGTATCGCCGATTGCCTTTTTTTTTATTCGATATTGAAGATTGTGGCTTAATTTTGACCGATTTTCAATTTTAAAATCAAAATCATGGCACCCTTACCAACAAGATGTGCTTGGAATACTGTTCCTTTTCTGCCTGTCTCAGCAGAGGCAAATGCTAATTTAATTTAACATGGTCCAGCAGCCCCCTCATCTTTATTCCCCCTCCATCTCAACCTCAAGCTTATCATCGGTAGAAGACCAACAGGCAGCCATGTCCTGCTGGAGATATGGATACAGATAAATGATCAAAAACTGATGTTTTTTTGGTTTTCAGATTAACATAATGATACAGCAGCCCCTGACTGGCTTTGCTTGGTGTATTTTTTGATGATGCTGGAATAAGTTGGAAACTCTACACGGCTAAAAGTATGTGAACAAAGTTAGTTCACTGGAACATTCTAGCCTTATGGGAGTTGCCATTGGTCTCTGACTTTGTATTTGGTGTATTTTGGTGCTGTGACACTTTATCATTGCTAAAGCTTTCAAGCTTTCCATTCCTGCAGGTTACGTACACAGTTTACAGTCACAATGATGGCCGTCAAATGTACCATCAAAAGATAGTCATTTATGAACCGTGGGTTTTTTATTTCATAGAGGAGACAAACGCAGATTCTCATTTGTAGCTGATAACTGTGGATTTTGCCGGCTAAAATAGCAACGGTCTATCAGTTCTAGCTAGCTAGCTAATTAACGTCTAACTCTGGGAGTTAGTAGAAAAACCCTGCGGAAAACGAAAGCCATTTATCATGCTAAAAGAGTGATGGGTAAATAGTAATTTTATATAATTTGTATGTATTAGTATTTATGTTATGCTATATCTGTAACAGTTCAGATGTGTAAACTTCAATCCAATAAAGAGCAGGGTAGAGTGTATGTGACGTGCCAGTCCTTAACTAAACTTGTAAGTCAACTCACGTTGATTTATTTGTGGCAGCCCGCCAAAGTATCAACATTTACCGCCAAGTAATGATTTTGTTTTTATATTTAAAATGCATTTCATTGTAGAGCTGCTCACAGCACATTGATTCGCTCAGCCCCTCCTTGTCCCTCACTCTCTCATTGTTTTTCACAGAGCCGTTAGCTGACATTAGCTAACGTTGGCTGAATCCTCAAACCAAGCGGCTTCTTCTCTTTTAGGTTGGAATAGTCCACCATTTGTGAGCTGCAATGATCTCAATTTATCAGTAAGTCAGCCACGTCTAAAGATAAGATAATGGTTATTAAATTAAACTAGATGAGGGTGTGTTGGCAGACAACCTTCCTCTGGTAGCAGTCATAAAAGACGGGAGCTAATTCAGAGATAAAGTCCTCCCTCCCTGTAAAGAAGTGGCGTTAGATAACTTTGTTCACATTGATTTTGAAGGCAGCTCTCTGTATCATGAATTAAACATGGCGGCACTTGTTTATCCGGGAATGCAAATGGAAACATAGGTGATTATGTTAATGCCAACCATGCTTCCCTGCCTGACAGCCTGATTAAAATAAAAAAAGGAATACTGAGGGAGGATTGTTTCTTCTTAATCACTCATGTTTTTGGGGTTAGTGCTTGGCAGTATTTAATTCAAAAGCTTAAAATGATTAATGGAATCTTCCGAAGACTTAATGCTTGAAGTAATGGCTTTGGTAACAACATCTCAAGACATGTTGTCATAAATAATACTTCATAGCATTTCCAGTCTCTTCCATCTTGTAGGAAGCTAGCTGTGGGGGTTAATGAGTAAGTCGACTAACAATCATCCTGTCATGTCAATTAGTATTTATTATTCATAGAGCCATGGTAACTCTGTGATGCCTGCTGTCTGCAACGTCTCATTAGACCGAGCTCTAAATGGTTCCAGCTCCAAACCGCAGCACTGCCATACTGCGTTTGGGCTGCAGGAGAAACCATGGCAGCTGAATAATTAGCCCACTTCTGCAGCCTCTCCGGACCCGCTGTGACCTACAGTATATCGACGTATGGTTTGATGCTATCATAAGATTATCTTCATGTGTCTTAATTATTGTTCACTGATGTAAAAAAACAGGCCGGACCTTCCTACCAGCAAACAGCTGATTGAAGATGTGATGAAACATGCACTTAGCTGTTGACTCTGAATGTCAGTCTACCCTTTGAGTCTTTTCCACACTAATAGGAAGACAGTTGTGGGGACTCTTTGTATACTATTTTTGGGGATAAAAACAATCAAATTTAAATATATTTAATGCTAAGTTCCCTCTGAAGTGTCTACTGTTAAGAATTCTCAGTCAAATATAGGAAAGAAGTGTGGTTTTGGTATCAGTACTGAAACAGGAGACAATAGTTGAGCACCTATTTTGGTCTTTGGGGACCAGTAGAGCTTCAACAATTCCACATTTTACACTACAGTTCATTGTCTCAGAAATAAGGGCCTCTTTCAGTGAATTTAAAAACATTTATTTATGTATTACTTTCTCAAACAAGTTTTTAATGAATTCCAGGATACATATTTTGGTTATATCACGGTCATGTGATGTATCTGTGTTTTTACATTATCTGGGTTTACATTAGCCTATGCCTTTTTGTTATCATAAAACATTGTAATTTTTCTTAGATTTACATACAATTGACAGTAGAACATCACACCTCCTCAATAAAAACAAAGCACCAAAAATCACTTAGGCTATATAATTACAATTTGGCACATCTAAACAGAATCAACAATTACCATCATCAGTCAAACCCCTTAATACCTTAGCTAATGTTAGCAATGCATTGCGGTCAAACAAAGAAACTGTGATTATGCAAAAAATTGCAACTAGACAATTATTTAATAATTGTTACATGCCAAAAACAACATTGTGTTTTTTAAGGCTAATCCAATGATTCATGTATTGCTAGTGGTTCATGTTTTCCTCTCAACCTGTCCCATGCAGAAAGCAGCAGCTGTGGAGAGAGTCTAAATGTGAAGGAGTGGCAGGACGGCCTCAGAGCGCTGTTACCCAACATCAACATCAACTTTGGAGGGCTGCCCAACTCCACATCTTCCTCATTGTCATCATCCTCCTCCTCGTCATCCTCCAGTGTCCAGCACGCGGGGGCCCCGGGGCTTCCTCACAGCCTCTGCTGGGACCGCACAGCCAGATGGATGGACCCAGCCATAATCACCGGTAGGAACCTTTAAAGCTTTTTTAAAGAGCCACTATTACCCCCATCTTCCACTGGGAGCGCCTCTGCTGCATTCCGGCTGTGTTCCGGTTCTGTTCCATCCCCCTCCATTCAATATTTGTCACTTACCCAGTCAAAGATCTGCAGTGTCTCCAGAGGGAGCTGTGTGAAGTCTGATTAATGTCCTCAAGTGATGTCACTGGAAAAAGTGAAGGATGAGGATTTTTCCTTTCTTTATAATGTTTACTCCTTTCTGCTATTAGAGTAATTTATCTTATCTGAGTTTTAACTACACACACACACACACACACACACACACACACACACACACACACACCAGTCAGGAGTACACAAAGTCAAGGCATGATTCCCTTTCTCCCTGTGAATTTGACCCAAGCCTTTTCATCCCTGGGGCTTGAGCCCCAGTAAGCCCGTGCATTGAAATGGCACTGGCAGCAACAACTGTTTCCTGTTGAGGAAGTGGATCAGCTGATTGATCAGACGTTAGGCAAAGAAGTGACCAGCTGACTTTCGGCACGTAGGCCCTTATTTATCAACCTAGCGTATAAAACCAGCGCAGAAATCCTCTTACGACAGGCTTCACATGTAATTCATGAAACATTCGTATCACACCAATCAGAGCGTGCGAATGGTCGTCCATTGATAAATGCAGCGGCTGGAAACAATCGTAATTTAAATATCACGCCCCAATATATTCTGGGTTTTGAGACCTCGCCCTTAGAATTTAAGACATGGTGAGACGGAATCCGGCTGAGAAGCGGAACTTTTCAGAGGCGGAGCTTGAAACCCTGATATCTCAGGTTCAAGAATAAACAAAAAAAGGGGCATAAATGATACTGGGCTGTATCAAACATATGACTTAGTGTTTGCAAATGTAGCCATAGGTTTACCTTTTAGTATTAAAAACTTGTGTGTGAGTGTACTGTTGCCTTGTCCCCCGCAGGGATCCCAACCTCCGCTGGCAACGGTCTGGACTCTCTTCAGGACGACAACCCTCCACACTGGCTCAAGTCCCTGCAGACGCTCACAGAAATGGACGCCCCGCCCAGCTCTGTCTCACAAAATGGCTCCTTAGGGAGCCAGCCGCCCCCCCACAGAGCCGGCTGGGCGCACTACCCGGCCCCTAGCAGCCAGTTCCACTCCCCGCCGCCAGGCTTCCAGACGGCCTTCAGACCCCCAACACAGACCCAGACAGACCTGCTACAGAGCGCCGCCATCGACCGCCACTAGGAACTCTCAACACGCACACACACACACACACACACACACACACACACACACACACACACACACACACACACACACACACGTGTTGCCACCTGGAACCACACCAAATAGGCAGATACAGTATAAAAAACTATGAGCAACTAATAAGATAATAATAATAATAATAATAACAATAATATTAATATAATGTTTTAATTTCTTCCTCCGACCAGATCATCCACGCTTGTGTTTCGTGTCTCGGTTCGTGATTGTTGGTATGAGTAGGTCGAGGCCTGCTGCCCCAGCCACACCTCCTAACAGACAGCCAAGCAGAGAGCAAAAAAGCAGCAGCCTTTACTAAATCTGAAAAAGCTTTTAGCATTGCACGGTCACTTCCAGTCATGTACGGAAAGTGTGTTCGAGAGATGCTTTGGAATCAAATCAAGCTGCGACCAATATGATGATTTGAAACGTGATTGAACATGTATCCTGATAAATCTCTTCAATCAGTCTTCAAGACAGAATCCAATTCCACAACGAGCTGCATCTGAGAATCAGACCTTTAGCTTCTTTGATCAGTAAATTGAAGGTTCAGTATGGTTAAGGTATGGCAGGGCGCAAGGAGCCGCACCGCTTTGGTATATAGTATATCAACGACAAAAGATCTGAGGGAGTGTAACACTATTATGAGCCCTACACGGTCTGCAAAGTCAACCTTTGAGAACGGCCAGGCACCATTTTATAAGAACAGAATCCGATGTGTGACGGGGTTGGGGCTCGTGAGTCGTGAAAACCCAGTTTTCGTCCACGCAAGTTATGTGCACGCCGACGCTTTGAGCTACACAAGTTTTCATGTTGTTGTGTTCTGGAATGTGTCGCCTAAAAATCACTACGCAAGCTGCAGTGTGAGCATGGCTGCCAAGTGTGCTAGAACATGAAACCGTAAGTGAAAGTTGGACCTATTTTGGGTTCCCTTCCGATCAGAATAACCACGGCTGACCACACTGTTGTCCGTATGCGGCATATGAACATCCCATCGTCTCTTTCTCTTATCTTCCTTCTGTGCAGAAAGCACAGCAGTAAACGTTCCTGCTACTGTGGTCATGGAAACGCTCTTACTAGTTGACGTTTGTTACCCCCACCAGTGCGTAAGAGTGCACGTTCAGTATGTTCACCGGGGTTTGTGCCGGCTCGGCCAGGCGTGGTCGTATGCGTTCTGTGTTTCGGCCCTAACAGATGATTTAAGTGCACGTATACGGTACATTGAGAGCAGAGTGTCACCTGTTCAGTTTGACCTGGAAGTGAAGGCTCATCCTGTTTAGACCCCTCCTACTTTCAAAATAAAAGCTGGGTTAGTAATCTCCGAGACACGGCATCTCATACTCAAGAGAGACCTGACTTGATATCCCAGTGGCTAGTACATCACACCTAGATCTCTGACTGAAGTGTCAAGTTTTTTTACAGGAGAAGACTGCGTGCAATAAAACCGGTATCTCTGGTTCTGCTGCATCAATGAACTGTCCACCATTGGGTCTGACGGTATTACAGTAGCACTAAATCAGTGGAGTTGTGTTTTAATTCACAGGATCAGGAAAACAGCGTAGCCTTATTAAGGATCAGAAGAGTTGCAATTTACATATGCTTGTATACTAGTCTCCACTACAGGGCAGGACCTACTTTAAAACGGATGCACCCACGCTTCTGTTCATACTACGGAGTAGGGTTGGGCATCGAGAACCAGTTCCAACTTGGAATCGTTTCAGAAATGACCATTCCAATTTTTTTTTTATTGGAATAGTTTGGAAAAATTTTGTTTTGAATCTGATCATCGGTCCAAAATGTAACTTTGTACTTTCAAGCGCTCGTCGTGTTGAATGGCTTTATTTCACGTTGAAGAAGCCCGTTAAGTGTAAATCACCATTGAATCCTCTTATCTGTGAAATAAGCACGTGACCCCCATAAACTAGAGATGGTCCGATACCATTTTTTGCTTCCCTACTCTGATACCTGAACTTGCGTTTCGGCCGATACTGAGTACCGATCCGATACCAGTGTGTCATATATTTTATGATGTTTTAACAACAGTATACTACTATCCCTGTATGGACGTGATATGATTGCTATCATTGTTGTCGGCCTGGCTCAGGTTAAACTCTTTGTGAAATATGAACAAACGCAAACAATGATATAGCCATAGAACTTTCTTTTATTATCCAGTTTGACAGGTCATAACAGAAAAAGAACATCAATAAACTTCTTTAAAGTAGATTTTCTTCGGGTCTAAATTACGTGGTATCTGATCGGTTCATAAAGTCCAGTACTTTCCGATACTGATACCAGCATTTTCAGGCAGCATTGGAAGTATTTTTACACTGGTATCGTTAACATCTCTAGTTTCAACTCCACCCCTCCAAAGAATCAGAATCGATAAGAACCGGAATCGGGATTGGAATCAGAAATGTTGAAATCCAAACGATGCCCAACCCTACTACAGACGGCGTCTGGGTCTGTTCCGTTGACTGCAGGTGGTGTATCGGCACGGCCGTTGCGCTGCCGATAGATATCGAGCGCGTGTTGGCCAGACCTCTGTATCAGAGGGTTGAAGCTGGACATGTGAAGGATGTGGTTCAGCACGGTCAGTGCCACTGTGTGGCGCTCCGTGCCTAGCCCGCCTCCAGACCCCTCGGCCGGTGTCCCAGCTCTCTATGACAGCTTCAAGCCTCGCCTGCCTGAGAGATGAGGCGTTAAGGCCACTCACTTGTGGTTTGTGCTTGTGTAATCTGGACTTGTTGAGACAGGAAAGCTCCTAGTTTAGCCTTGGTTTGTTGAGTGTGTCAGCTTTTAGATATTTAAATCAAAGTAAAGAGTTTTTTTATTTGTAACATTTTGAAAAAAAAAAACTGGGCTGCAGCAGGAAGCTCTCTTGAATTAAACCGTTGATCTCACAGGACTCTTTCCATATACTTTTTCATTTCAGAAGATTGGTTGATTGTTTAGGCGCTGTGTGCTGGGATAGTAGAGCTTCAACTCATACCACCACGAGGTACACATCACGTACCCCTGTATCATCCAAATGCTACAATCTGTGACGGTCCTGACAACTTTAATAAGTCAACAGTATTCTTGAGGATTACAAGCTAACATGTTTTCACAATGTCCAAATGTCTAAAAAAATGAAGCGCCGAGGTCTGGAGCACAAAACCAACTAAATATGAAATAAAAGAGCAAATATCAAGTGTGTTGTTTGTTCCTTATTTCTGGGGCTGTAGCGAGAGGCTCTTGATGGTTTCCACTGTGGCCTGTAAAAGCATCTGAAGGGACAGACCTTAAATGCTTTAAGTGCAGGCCAATGAACTTAATCTTGCTTGGGAGGCAGCAAAGATGTCAAGAGCAAATGAAGCGCTCCGGCTGCGCCCGGCAACGGCAAGCTTCTATCCACCAGTGACGCCGGCGCACCTTTACCAGTCTATATCGTCGACGTTTCGTTCCTGCCGGAGGTTCCGCCACATGTCCGTCCCCTTTCTCTTCCTTTTGTGTTGGCATTTGTGAGGACTATGGTTAACTGCTCCTCAGATCTCTGCAGGGTAAATCCAGACAGCTAGCTAGACTATTACTATGTCCCAATTCAAGGGTTGCAGCCTTCAGAGGCCACAGCCTTTGAAGTCTACCTTGGCCGTAGCCTTCCAAGCCCACGGAGGCTGAACATAGCGGTCTCCAGAATGACACGGTCTGGTCTGCAGAGCATTTGCGTCGAAGCGCCACTCCTGCCGCCTTGTGACTTTGACTGCTGCAGCTGATAAGTGATCAAGACGTTGTCGGCACCAAAATCGAGCCAGAAGTTGTTCTTTGTATTTTGTGTCTCAAAGAGAGAGGAAAATAAATAATAAACCCTCAAGTACGTTTCTCGTCTCCGAGACCAGAGGCCTGTACTACGATTTCAGTTACCCGGATTCACCTAACCTAAAAACCGTGGTCCAGCATAACCTGTGTCACGACGGAGGTTATCAACTAGTTCAATCAACCCAGGGTTTCCCAATCAGCAACATGCGCGTTCACATAAAAGAGTTTAATTAATGTCTTGCCTAAAACATTCTCAGAAGTGAATTTAATAATGAAATAGCAAAGGAAAGTTGTGAAGAAAAAGAAATATTGGTTTTTGGCCTTTTGTGTTTTGCCGAAATGAAAGCTGGGAATCCTGAGGCTGGGAAGCATACAACAGTTGGATTCTCCGAATTCTGTAAAAGGAGGCCGCATTTGTGGAACGCATTTGAAGGAGCCTTCGAAATTAAAATAAATGGGACCGCTTTCGTCATGCCACTGCG
The DNA here is from genome assembly GCA_025617405.1 of Perca schrenkii. Taxonomy (NCBI): domain Eukaryota; kingdom Metazoa; phylum Chordata; class Actinopteri; order Perciformes; family Percidae; genus Perca; species Perca schrenkii. The sequence continues at coordinate 1,958,214 of CM046809.1, read as the reverse complement.
ACGCAATCGGTCTACGGATGCAGCCTCCGAAGGCTGCAGCCACTGAATTGGGACATAGCTTATCTGTCCAATCTGAGTTTTCTGTTGCACGACTAAAACTACTTTTGAACGTACACATGTTCCACCAAAACAAGTTCCTTCCTGACACTATTTAGCAGAGGCACCGTGGCTCCGTCCGGCGCTTAGCACCGCCCAAGACGATTGTGATTGGTTTAAAGAAATGCCAATAAACCAGAGCACGTTTCTCTCCCATCCAGGAATGCTGTGTGGACTAGCCAGACCTTCCTCCGCAGCACTGTGATGGAAGGTCTGTCAAAGCGAGACTAACCTTCTCGGTTTGCCTGTGAAGGAAAGTTCCCAACCTCTATTAACAGTGATTTATTAACAGATGATTTACTGCAAACTGTGGACCCCTTTTTTAAACTGGCTTCACACATTCCGTTCAGCAACATGCACGACAGCCAACAGCATTAGTAAACACACCGATGAGATTTATTTTGTTGTGATTTTTACATTCCACAGTTGAACATTTCCTTTTTTTTTTTTTTTTCCTCTATTGTATGTTTTAGTCAACAGACACATTACTGGTGTTAAAGGTTGATGTCATCCACAACAGATCAGTCCCAATCGGTCTGTCCACAACGGGAGTTGAAGGATCCCTGTCCTCGGTCTGTTTCTCCATCAGGTGGCTCTGATGCAGCCGTGCGCCTCATTCGTTGCTCTATCTAATTTATTTCCTGCTGCAGTCTCTGGACCGTCCACATTCGGACACGCTGTCCACACACGCTGTCCACACACGCTGTCCACGCCTGTGGGCTTCCCTTTATCACTTCCGCTTTTATTAGTTCTGCCTTTGAATTTGACTTCTGAACGAGGGAACGCTGCAGGTATTTGCTCCAAAACCTGTATAGTTATAGGGCGGGACTAAAGGGATCAGAAACTGAGGAATAATCAATGTGGTCTTAGCTGACAGAAATGAATGAATGAATGGATGGATAGAAAATGGAGACGCCTGACCTGAACCCGTCGCGTCCCAGCAAAGTTTTGGGTTCCCAGACAGGTTTAGGGCGATTTGTTACATACAGTAAAGCCCCGATCTCTAGTCTCTCTCTCTGCCAATTGTCTGCGTTTTACTGCGTCTCAACTCATTCTTATGAAATGTTATGTCATCATGCGTTAGCTAAACAGCGCTGCTGCTTCTTGCTGCTAACAGGACTTTGCTAAGGCTGAAAAAAGAAAGCTGACATTAGGAAATTCAAGTCGACATGAAACAAAAATGGAATTGGGGACAAATGCCAAAATGAAATGAAAAATAGGCATTTTGAAATGAAAATACCTGAAATGAAATAAAAATTATATCCAATAAAACTGTTAAGTTTTAATAATTACTTCAATAATTTCACAAATTGTTGGTTTTTATATATATAAATTGTGAAACTTGATTAAATGGCATGAAACTTGAAAATATGAACACAATAATCTTTAAAACAAGTCCCATAATCAGCAGCGGTACAAAGGAGTCTGGTCATTTCTTCATGGGTAGGACTGTACTGAATACGGTTCCTAGTATGATTTTGGCCCGTACATGCATTCCCCAGGGGGCTACAGAGCTTTCCATTACTCAGCGTTTCTGATAGCAGTTTTCATGCTGACTCATTTTTAGTGTCACAACATCGAAAACACAAGATGGCGCCAGCGCCTTGATGGCATCGGGTTCCAGTCAATATTCTCAAGTTTCACTCCATAGAGTCTGACTCCCATCCCATTCATCCCATGTAGTCAAACTTTGTATCTCAAGCATGACGTAACATTTAACACTTTGGGTTCCATACTAATGGTCAGTATAGTGGATGATAGAAGGTCCAAATTTAGGCTAAACTATAGTTTTGGGAGAGAAAACGAATCGGAGCAAAATCTAGAAACGTGCTCCGTGAACTGATTTGACTCCTGATCAGCTCTGGGTCTGCCTAACAGAAGCCTCTCCATCAAATGTTCCTCTGACGGTTTAAATGAATGTGTTCTGTTTGAGGATTTCTGATAAGTCCTAAGTCTGCTTGATAATGCCAGCCAGTGTTTGGTTACTGCCCAGCACTGTGACATCCAGCCTGTGGAGGTCGGACCTTTCTGAAGATGGTATTGATTTTACAAAGCCCCGGTCAGCGCCTCAGCTTCAGCTCACGGCTCAAGTCTGGCAGCAGCTGGCGGGCCCACGCCCAACTTTAACTTAACATATGTTCAGGGACAGTGTGTATGTGTGTGTGTGTATGTACTAGGGCTGTGCTCGATTGAAGAAATTCTTAGTCGACTAACACTCGTTCAATTGTATCGACTAATCAATTACTTGATTTAATCGACAGATCTGTAAATCTGAGTTTTCTCCGCAAAGAGTCATGCTAAAAGCACCACTTTAATTCTTGTGTTTACCAGAGATGTGCTCGTACGTTTCTTGGAAATAAGTCATTCAGCATGAAAAAAAGCATCAAACATGACTAATGGACTAAAGAAATCTAAGCTGACTAAGACCAAAACGACCAATTAGTCGACTAATCGACTAAGAAGGAGCAGTCCTAGTATGTACTGGGTGTATGTACAGTGTGTGTATGTATGTACTGTGTGTGTGTGCTCGTCTTTACATTACGAGGCCATTATGTTTGGCATCTCATATCTCAGGAAAGGGCTTTAACACAGTGAATTTATGATGACCGCTTCATTATTTCTATCCACAGGACTGTGTGCTGAGAACATGTGTTGTCCTATCTACAGTAGGCGGGTTACGCTCGGCCACGTACACTGTTCTGGGCTCCGAAGGCTCCGAGGAAGGACTCCATGATGAAACAGACTTGGATGATTATTCCCACGTAATGAGCAATTGAAGCTCTGATCACCGGGAAACCCAGTGTCCCGTCTCCGGATAACGCCATTATTAAAAACACGGAGTGGGGTTCAGCTGCTGTCAGTCCCTGAAGAAGCTGTGACAGATCTGTTAACCCTGGGGCTGGGTCCCCAATCCCAAACTGTTTAGGCAGCGGCTGAATTGAGTATCGAGTATCGGAAACATGCCTCGTCGTTCAATACCCAATTCCAATCCCTAAGGAGTGAATCTAATCAGAGTCAATTGGCCAATCAGCACGCAGCAAAAAAACAACAACCTCGACACATCATCGTTACACTGAGATTGCTCACATAGGCTAGTGGGAACTGGAACATAAATAAAAACAATTTGTGCCCTAATGTGTAATGTTGTCATTTATTTATGTTTCATAAAATTGGTATTACAAAAAGTATAGTTTAAGAACCGGAATAGGAGTCACGGTATTGGTTATCGGCACCGGCATCAACATTTTTTTGGAACGCTACCCAGCCCTATACCCACAGAGCAGCTGTTTCTCCTTCCCTTCCTGGCAGGACAGTTTCCTTCAGACCCCACAAAGACCAGACTGGGTGGCATAAGACTAGCAATTATTAATAAGACAATTAGACAGTTGATTATGTAGGTATTTCCTCCATCACCTCTACAACTGTACCACTCACTCTTTTTATCTTTATCCTGCCTCTGAAAAATTTGTGCATTATTTGCATACACCCAATTCTGAGAGACACTGACCAAGAGCCAGTGAGTTGGGAGTGAGAAGGTTTTGTTAACAGTGCAGCTAATAGATTGGGGCTGTTTTTTTTTGTCATTAAAGGTTCATTCTGCACGATTACAGCTTGATTCTTATTTGTCCGGTTTGAGCCACCTTTTCGTGATTAAATTCCAATCATTGAGTTCATTTCTGAGATGTAGAAACACAGGCTGAACCGGACCGTGAAGATGTTATGGAACACGCCGATCTGCAGACAGGGCCTCATTTAGAACGTTATTTTTTATTCTTTATTTTTAAACTAGCTGCCGATGAGGGTCAGTGTAACGCTTATCAGTTCAATTTTCTAAGCACAAACGGACATTTGGAAAAACAGAAAAATGGGTTCAAATATCCAATTTTTAATTTTTTTCCACCTTGACAAATAAAAAAATTGGATCTTTAACCTGTTTTTCCAATTTTCTGTTATTTATTAAGAGGATCAGAAATTGAGAAAATTAAAAAATTGCGTCTGAGCTCCAATTATTCAATACTGCAATGGTATTCTCTTCCTCTACTTTGCGGAATATGCAGGTCATTACCTGCATATGGACCAAAAAAAAACAAAAAACCTGATAGACTTTGGGGTCAGAGGTGCTAGCAACTGATGGTTTCGAGTGGGGGGGGGGGGGGGGGGTAGCTAGGCGGAACGAGGGAGAGAATACAATGGCAGTATTGAATAATTGGAGCCCAGGCGCAATTTTGTAATTTTCTAAATTTCTGATCCTTTTATCTGATGAATAAAAACAGAAAATTGGAAAAACAGTTTAAAGATCCAATTTTTTTATTTATCAAGACGGAAAAAGATGAAAAATTGGATATTGGAACCCATTTTTATGTTTTTCCAGATGTCCGTTTGTGCTTAGAAAACTGAACTGATAAGTGTTAGACTGACCGATGAGACCGAGTTAGGCCATTTCTCCTCCGTAGTCCCTGGTACACATATTATGACTTCATGGTTTTAATGGTTAGTGACGCTTTGTGAACATGATTCCATGGACTGTATGTAATTCATATTTTCAACTTGAATATTCTATCCATTTGTTATCCAATCGTAAGAGCCGGGTAATGCTAGAAAAGCAAGAAACGTGTTGCAGTACGGAAATAATTTCTTTTTTTGTATAGCTTCTGCTAAATGGCCATGCTCACAAGCTTGGTGAAACGGAATAATCATTTAAATATGGGATAGGGCTGCACAATTCAGAGTCTTTATTACATAAAAAGCTGACAAGCTTGATGGGGGGGGGGACGACCCACAGTTCTGATGAAGGATACTGGCAGCTTAGGTACCGTCTCATTGGACTGAAACTTGACTTTGTCTCAATTCAGAATAAAGGCTGTTTCTAACAGTAGTTGCTGAACAAATAAAAACATAAGCACATCTCTCAAAAAAAATAAATAAATAAAAGAAACCCGCAATTCCTCCAGAAAACAGATCCAGGTTTCTATAAACCGGGATGAGGGGCCTAAAAATAAGAGCCATGTTGTAATTTACTGGAATTATTCACAACACAGATTCAGGTTGGCTTTCTGGGGCTCTGCTGTGTTTTTAACAGATGGTTCCAACAGAGGTTGGCGGGGAAATGTCTGCTTTGTGACTGTATAGTTGGTCGACTGAAGCTGCAGTATTTGGTCCTGGTGAGAGTTTGTTGCGTTCCGATCATCGTCCCTAACGTGCACCGAGATACTGTGTGGTCCTTCGGGTCCTTGTGACCAAAAGGACAAAACAAGGCTTAATACAGCACCTTAGTGCTTGTGGGTACAACATTTTGGTCAGCTTAAACTGTGTTTAAATGTGCTCTAGAAACAAACTTTACTTACTTACTTTACAAGAGACAGGGTTTAGAGAGCAATTCTCAACAAAATTAAACGGAAGTACATAATCCTTGTGTGGTCCTTCGGGTCCCGGTGACCTGAAGGACCACAGCCCGTGCTAGGGTGTGTTTGGATTTCTGACTTCTGACTGGCAGCGGAAGCCTCGAGGACTCTTGCAAATACAGAACACTTGTCTAGACTGTAAAGGAAAAGCTATGTTTTGAGTAAGGTGAGGCCTTTCTAACCTTGTACTTTTGATACTGTACTGTTTGTCGGCCCTGCCAGGTCTTGGCTGTTCGTGAAAGCAAAAAAAGAAAAGAAAAGGGGGGTCGAAGAAGAAACAGCAGAGCGTGTTCTCATCAGATGCAATTACTGAAGGCTTCCTTAGTTGGCTCAGTAGCTCAGGGCAGCGGAGTGCAGAGTTTGAACCTTTAAAACGACTCCTCTTTATCTTCCAGGTCTGCTGGGAGTCTCCAGAAAACCATGACAAGGCAGAGGTCAGCCGGGCTAAACATGATACAGCATCTCTCCATTATGTTCGCTCTGCCCTTATACATCCCCAAGGCCGGGCTGCACTCTGCCATTGGGATCCTTTTTTACAACTTTTTCTATAGAGACTGCAAAACAACCCCCCCAAACACACACACATACACATTCACACACGTTTACCTCTATGACTACGGAAGGAAAAAAAAATCAAGCATCGCCACATTTTGCTCTGAATGTACACTCAGTCGACAGTCGGTTCACAACGTACAGGGCTCAGTAAAAAGGAAAAAAAGACACTTTGAATAAAAGAGGAATGCATGTATAAAATGCTAAATGACAGATGGGATTATCACACACGGAAAAATGAAATGCACCTACAGTACACAAGAATGAAAATGGTCCAACATGACACGTCCTGGAATATTCTGTACAATAATGTACAAGAGTGGCGGCCCCCTGGATCTCCTGGATAACCTGGAGGGGGGAGCTCATCAGCTGGAGACCGCTAAGAGTTCACTAAAGGTGATCCAAGGCCAGAGAGTCACGTGGTTCATGTCTGCCCCGTCCCCTGCTGGATGATCCCATAGGAGGCTCCGAGAGGCCAAGTCCACATCTGCCTGTGTCCCTCCTCCAGCGTCACGGTAGACCAGTTCATAGAAGCACTGCTCCGCTGGAACACCACCGTCCATCCCCTTCAGAGGTTTAGAGCCCCTCTTTTGCTAAAACCGATCCAAAAATGTAGTCTTTCAGTGTCTCCATGTATTTTTTCTTCCAAACCCTTTCTGGGTCATGGTTCATTTCACTGTCTGCTCCACAACAACAAAACAAGCACAACTTCATATTTTCGATAATATTTCTTTAGTTTGTCGAGTTTCTTTTTTCCGGTTATTTTCAAGATAGAAGATCATCAAGACACCCATTTTTTAAAACACACACACAAATAAAAAAAGAAAGAAATCTGTAACCAGGAGAGACTGGAGATGAGTGGACGGATGGAGACGTGGAAGAGTTTTTCTGTTTGTAGCGGTATATCTGTGGCTTTGGGTCTGGCGGCCCGCCGGCTTTAGCAGAGGGTGCCGTTCTCCTGCCGGGACTTGGGGCAGGTGGAGCGGGGTATGGGCTGGACGGAGGGGGCCAGGGTGCAGAAGAAGCCAGCGATGAGGGTGAGGCCCAGGCCTCCCCAGGCGCAGAACATGGACCAGCCGTAGCCGTGGCCAATGTCGTCCGGCAGGCCGTACAGGTAGCGCGGGTAGCGGGACAGCTCGAAGTTGATGCCGGCGACGCAGGTGCAGAGGGAGATGATGCAGAAGGTTCCTGTAACCACAGAACAGGATGTTGAAGAAGAAGAAAAAAAAGACATCAAAACCTCTGTCACAGTCAAATCCAAATCTGTTACAACCCTAACATCTGCTCCAGGTCACATCCTGTCAGCGGTGGAAGAAGTATTCAGATTACTGCAGTGGAAGTACTAATACCACACTGTAAAAATACTCTGTTACAAGTTAAAGGTGCTCTAAGCGATGTTGGGTGACGTCACTTCTTGTTCAACATATATATATATATATTCAACAAGTCAACGCCTGCCAGCTTGTGTTTGAGTCAGCGTTGACCTTTTCCATATCAGAATCAGAGTTGCAGTTGCTCACAGTCAGATTCAAGGTAAAATAAGAGTAAGAAAGAAGAAAAGAGCGAAAATTAAAGAAAAAAAGAAAAGAAAATGCTCCTGGGCTCGTGCACAGCGCTATGCCTGTTACACACACACACTCAGAGTGACGCGCAGCAGCACACACACATGGAGAAGATTCAAAATAGATAATAAATTAACTATCTATGTGACAAATCATTCAAACTTCAAAGATGAAAGTTCATCATTTATGTAATGCTGTGTGTGTTACATGTGAGCGAGCTGATTCCGAGATGCGTTTTGGGGCTCTGAGTGAGCTCTGGAGGTGAGATGAACCGTTTGGCCGAGATGCACGTTGGTAATGCAGACTATATGAGGAGTTCTGAAAAAGTGCTTTCAGCATTGCCCGATGCTTGTTAGCAATCTAAAAAACTAAACCCTGCCTCCTTTCTATGACCAATCAGAATGTAAAGGGAGTGCTTGTGTTGGATCGTGGGAAGTTCCAAAACATTTGACTTTTGTGTTGATTAAAATGGGATGCTGATGCCATTATGCTTTCTGCAAAATGTACAGTATTTGCAGAATTTTTTTCTCAATAATGTTACTCGTGATTCAACAATTAAAGATTAAAGACCCATCTCCTCTGCAGGAGGACGACTGTGTTTAGGAGGAGCAGCTCTGAATGTGGCATGGTTTTGGGCCTGCTGTGACCCTGTGGGTGCTTTGCACTGATTTGGCTGCTACACACTGACCGAGCCTATTTCTTCTGCCTTTATTGCCAAGCAACATAATTGACTTTTTAATTGCTTGTTCATTATACAACAGTAGGGCACAGCACTAATCCACTGCCCAGCATAACTGTGTGTGTGTGTGTGTGTGTGTGTGTGTGTACAACAATTTTCAAAAGCCAAAAGGTCTTACACATGATTATCTGCGTTCTTTTTGCATCCGTAGAAAACATTTTGAGATGTTTTGACACTTTAGAGCCACCGTGTGTGTGTGTGTGTGTGTGTGTGTGTGTGTGTGTGTGTGACTCACCTCCCATGAGGAAGAGGAGGCCAGCCACATACTGCATGAGGCCTCTGTCCCAGCAGCAGCCGAGCACACCGATGACCCAGCCGAACAGGATGATGGCCACCGCCATGCCCATGAAGCCTGCCGTCATCCGCCGCAAGTCTGAGGAAACACAAACGCAGAGATATTAAACATCACTAGAAGAACAAGTTCACACTGACTGAACAGGATAGACACACACACACACACACACACACACACACACACACACAGGTTAATAATCAGCGGCAGCCCACTGAAATATATATTTTTACACTTCCTGCCAGCAGAAATACAGCAGACCAGTCCATAACGAGTCGCAGGCACTCTGGTCCACTTCTAATGAAAGCTGAACACATGCAGTTTGACTGAGTGGCGTAGCTTTGCAAAAACACGCCCACACCCCGAGTCCAACTGACACAAAACCAGCTACACACATCCAGCTAGGCTAACCCGTTCTAACATTTAACTAAATCACAATGAATCACTCATTAAGTTTGAGTCTCAACTGATGCCACAATAACACAGATAACAAAATAAGCTGTTGATGATGACTTGGATTATATATGACTTTGGTTCAGACATGTCCGGACAAAACACAGAGAGAAGAAGTGCGAGGAAATACACAAAGTAAAACCAAACAGAGCAGCAAAGAGAAAAGAACAGAGTCCCGATGTGATGCCCCTTTGGTGTCATTTGATTGTTTGTTGCTGCATCGCAGACTGGAGGACACACCTGACTACAGGAGACACTAGCTCAGACTGGAGGACACACCTGACTACAGGAGACACTAGCTCAGACTGGAGGACACACCTGACTACAGGAGACACTAGCTCAGACTGGAGGACACACCTGACTACAGGAGACACTAGCTCAGACTGGAGGACACACCTGACTACAGGAGACATCAGCTCAGACTGGAGGACACACCTGACTACAGGAGACACTAGCTCAGACTGCTGAACACACCTGACTACAGGAGACACTAGCTCAGACTGGAGGACACACCTGACTACAGGAGACACTAGCTCAGACTGCTGAACACACCTGACTACAGGAGACATCAGCTCAGACTGGAGGACACACCTGACTACAGGAGACATCAGCTCAGACTGGAGGACACACCTGACTACAGGAGACACTAGCTCAGACTGGAGGACACACCTGACTACAGGAGACACTAGCTCAGACTGGAGGACACACCTGACTACAGGAGACACTAGCTCAGACTGGAGGACACACCTGACTACAGGAGACACTAGCTCAGACTGGAGGACACACCTGACTACAGGAGACACTAGCTCAGACTGGGGGAATGTGTATAGTTGGTGCGGTTCGAGTACGGATCACGTTCTCACCACAAATGAACCGATCCAGAGTTTGATTGAAAGCGTACCGAGACCACCTCTTCAAGCAGGTCTTGGTACGCTTGTTTGGTCCGCTTTTGGTGCGCACCCGAGTTCGATTGCCGCGTTCTCACCTGCCCAAATGAACCGCACCAGCGGGACAAACGAGCTCTAGTGCGATTCAACCGAACTAAAGGCTGTCGGTGTGAAAACGCCCTTAAACTGCAGTATCCTCAGTCTCTCCTTGCTGTCTCCACAGGCACACCAAGGTTTGGTTAGGTTATGTTGGGTTATGTTGTCCTATGTAGAGGGAATTGTGTCTAAAATAAGGCCCTAAGGCCTGTCAAATCTGACTCCAATTTATTAATTACCGGGCCTTCTTACATTGGACTTAAGTGTACCAGAACACAAGGATCAATCTGAGACGAAGAGTTCAGTTAAGCAAAGTTTACGGAGTCCAGCATAAGAGGTTACAACACAATTGTCGGTTCACGAACAGCATCTAAGTTTCCCTGGCAACATACATTAAATCAGAGCTGGTCCACCGAGATCTCGTCTGAAGTGAACGCTGATCTGAGTTTTCCCTGTGTCTTTATTCTCTCCTCACAGGGGGGTGTCTCCTAGTTTCTAGACAGAAACTGTTATCTTCACAAACACACACACACACACACTCACACACACATACACACACACATACACACACACACACACACACTCACACACACATACACACATACACACACACACACACAAAAGGTCTGGACATTGTGGTGCAACTTCCTCATCTGTTGTGTAACTCTAACTACCTTTCCTGTGTTTCTGCTTATCTGTCTAGTACACAATGCATTTTTACACCATGAACTGCTTAAACTATAGTTAACGGCTTAAGGTTAACCTTCTATGTGTCAGTGACATTTCCTTGAACCACATCCTCAGTGACTGCACACAGCTTCTTTTGCAACGTGCACAAATATAACTTTCACTGCTGATATTCTACACCTATAGGTTGGCCTTTTGCTGAACAAACACACACTTACCCCTTTCACTCATGCACACCCTAATCCACTGATTTCCACATCCCATTCTGTATATAGTTAGACTATATTCAGGTGCCGGCGGAAATTTCAGCCAATGTCCCTAATTTCGGGCCAGATGTCTGTCCCCTTCCTCTGTCTCTGTGTTGGCGTTCTAACCTCCGGTGGATTTGTGAGGACTATGGTTAACTGCTCCTCAGATCTCTGCAGGGTAAATCCAGACAGCTAGCTAGACTATCTGTCCAATCAGAGTTTTCTGTTGCACGACTAAAACTACTTTGGAACGTACACATGTTCCACCAAAACAAGTTCCTTCACGAGGCCATTTAATAGAGGCGCCGTGCCGCGTCCGGAGCTTAGCGTCGCCCAAGATGATTGTGATTGGTTTAAAGAAATACCAATAAACCAGAGCACGTTTTTCTCCCAAATTTGGTTGAATTTGATTTAATAAAGTATTGTTTAAACATGTAACATAGTGGAGTCTCCCTCTTTGTTATGACCACTTGAGCCAGGTCGTGACACCAGACAACACCAATCACGGTACGTGTCCATTTAGGCATTGTTTTCACGGCAGGGATCGGCCCACTTCCCAGCATTGCACGCTAGTGGGCTCCACCCTCCTACAACCGCGATGGCTGCACCTGATTGGACGAACGCTCCACGTGTGTTCAAAACTGACCATAATGGCGGCTCGTTTAGAAACTTTCTCTGTGAAAATAACTCACTTAAAACGTGTTTCTGAAAACATTTTAAGCGAGAAATAGGCCATGCAGCTGCTGAATTTCAGATTGATGCCGGTCAAGATTTTCGTGAGGTTTTGATGGGCAGCTAATCGAGCTGCCCGCTCCTCATTTGCATAAAGTTGGCTGGATTCAACTTTATGCAAATGAGGAGCAGGTGACTCAACGCCCCGCTTCTCCAAAGTCTCTGCGACGCTACCAGAATGCATTGCAAGGCTGCTCCCATAGAGATGAATAGGAAGTGGGGACATGACGCTGACAATGGACACGCAACGTCAGGGTGGCTGAAGACGTCGGGTTAAACAGTGACGAGGATTTGGTGACAGCAAGACGAGAGTTACGATACACGACAGATGGAGAAATTCTTGCAACAGAAACAGGTTCAAGTTGAGGACTGTTTTGCAGATAAAGAGCTGTTCCTAAATTCCGTTAAATCCCAGATGAGCAAGGAAAGGGGGTTACACTGAGTGAGAGATTTACAGATAAAAAAAAACTACAACATGAAGACTCAGAAGACAGCTTATCTCCTGTTCTCTGCCATCAGTGTCGATGAATGACGGTAGATTGATGTTTTTTCCCCTTGGGGATCAATAAAGTATATTTCTATCTATCTATCTATCTATCTATCTATCTATCTATCTATCTATCTATCTATCTATCTATTCCCCCTGCTCTGGCATCCCCCCCTCTCATTCCCCCTGCTCTGGTGTTTCTCCCTCTCATTCCCCCTGCTCTGGTGTTTCTCCCTCTCATTCCCCCTGCTCTGGTGTTTCCCCTCCTCTCATTCCCCCCTGCTCTGGTGTTTCCCCCTCCTCTCATTCCCCCTGCTCTGGTGTTTCCCCCTCTCATTCCCCTTGCTCTGGCGTTTCCCCCTCTCATTCCCCCTGCTCTGGTGTTTCAGAGCCCCTAAACCGGAGACATTAGGAAACCCTTCTGACCCGTTTTGGTTCTGAATCTGCGGGTTCGTGTTGCAGTCTCAATGGCTGCAAACGGAGACCTTTGGCGACACCGACACTGACGCCAACATTTCTCCTCCTGATTGGGTCTCATCGGTCACGACGTCTCGTTCTCTGAGACTAAAGCTACTAATAATCCACGCTGCCTCCTGTTTATGCCCAATATACCAGGATGATGATGAGATATGAGGTTTGGGCGTGTTAGTTTAAACGGAGATTAGTTCTTTTACTGGAGATAACAACACTTGGTGCACAGAGATCACTTTAGGCTGAAAATTCCGCTTAAAAACCAAAAACGTAGCGGTGGAGATGTAGCCTGAACCTCATCATGTTGCCTCAAGACGTGCAGTCAAGCAGCTGACAGGAGCCCACGGTGTATGGAGGGAGATGCATGAGGACGCATGGGTTCACAGCAGAGAAAATGGCAAGTTTAGATGTGATTTATTCTTTGAAGCATCATTTGAAAGAATGCAGTGTAGCCTCCTTAGACCACTCCATAGTCACATGAAATGTCTTCGTCGCAATATTAAGCACAAGTCCACCCTGTGATAGTCTTGTACCTTTGACGTTTTTGCGCCAAATCAAATGTTTTATGGGCACGATTCCTCTCGTAGCTGGTTGGTTCGCTTCCAGACTTAAATCTCTGCATATCAGCCATTTTTGAAACATCAATTTAATAATTGAATGGGGAAAACCACTTCCGGAACCTAAGCCGTTAAAAAAAGTGGGATGGTCGGGGTGACCTCTAGCTCACCCAGTAAGAGCGTGCGGCCCATGCAGTCCTTTGCAGCGGCCCGGGTTCAAATCTGACCTGAGGCCCTTTGCTGCGTGTAATCCCCTCCTTTTTTCTCCCCCCTTTCCGGTCTATCCACTGTCACTATCGAATAAAGGGAAAAGCCCCCAAAAATTATAATCTTTAAAAAAAGTGGACGGTCACTGTTGAGCTTTATTAGATGTACATTTTAAAGTATCTTGTGGGTTATTTTTTTGGAAAATGTATAAAAACTAGGAATAGGAGAAGCAGTGGTGGGATTGTGGAGATTAAGCAGCTGTGTCAACAGTACACTCTCTATGTCTCCTACAATGTGCCAGATCTATGAGGGATGAAATAATGGAAGTTCACAGGAAGTCCTTCTTCGTGTTAAATATTGAATCTCAGTGCAGTTTTATGAATGTGGTCCGTTGTGTGGAGAGGACACAGTGAGGGCAAACAGAAAGAGACAAGAGTGTGTGAATAAGGCTGACAGCAGTGGGCTCTGCAGGGCGCTAATGACAGTGACGACGACTGGCTGCGAGTAGCGAGGGGCTGAAATATGAAGAGCTCCAAGCTACAGCCCACTCCTCTTCTCTGAGTAGATGAGTGTGTCGTTGGAGCAGGAGCAGGAGCGGGGGGTGGTAGTGGGGGGAGGACACCATGTGTTTGGGCGAGAGAGGTCAAAACATTTGGCCTGAGAGCATGTAGTATGTGCTGTACACGTTCCTTCATCCTAACTCCGCCTCACCCAACATCCACTGTGATGGGCATCCAATGTTTATTCGCCTCAGCCAGTGAAAGTACACCGTGTAAAATCTGGCTTTTGGTCTCTATTTTTTGTCGATCTGAAATGAAGACCGATTCAGCAGCTGCATGGCCTATTTCTCGCTTAAAATGTTTTCAGAAACACGTTTTGGTGAACTATTTTTGTAAAATACTAGATCGTATTCTCAACAAGCCGCCATGACACTCTGTTGAGAAGCCAGACCCACGTGACGCGTTCGTCCAATCAGCTGCCAGTCAAGGGCGTGGAGCATCAACCATGGACGTATGACGTCGCGACACCACGCTTCAGTCGTGTTGGACATATGGATCTGTCCGTTAGGGATAGGGCTGGGCAATATGAAGAAAATCAAATATCACGATATTTTTGACCAAATACCTCGATATCGATACTGCAACGATATTGTAGTGTTGACTAATGGTGCTTTCACAAAATATTTACACAATGACAGTTTAGATAAATAATCATCAGTAATGTGGATATAATGACTAAGTGGGTAAAGGCAAATAATAGAGCAGTTACAACAGTCTGGTAAGTTCAGAAAATGACATCACTTTACTGTAATGCAGCCTTTAAAACCAGGAAAAGACACTTATGCCATATTATGATATCCAAAATCTAAGACGATATCTAGTCTCATATCACGATATCGATATAATATCGATATATTGCCCAGCTCTAGTTAGGGACACTGTGACCTAGCAACAAAGTACCCTTCAACTAAATAGTGACAAACAGGTGCAAATAGAGCTTAATGGAGGATCTTCTCACTAACCCTGTAATGCTAATGGAACACTCCATGTGATCTGCTTTTCTAATCTGTACTCTTCTAAACGTCATGGTGACTGACATGGAAACAAAGTCCAGTAAATATGCATAGAAAAAAAAAAAGACTGGAGCATCTTTTTAGACTTTTCACGCAGAGGGTGCTGACTTTACGAGGAAACTGGAAGTCCCTGTCAGTCACACAGTGTAACCGTGGCGACCCCTGACCTTTTACAGCGAGGCCTGACCGTTGGGGGAGCAGTTTGACAGTCAGTGACACGGTAGAGTCAGGATTCATCTGGCTGAGCATCCACACATGCTTTCTCTGTCACACATCATGTAGTTCTGCTTCATGGTGCAGATTCCGCTTCCTTCTAACGGCTATGTTCTTTGTATTACATATTTTAACATTTTGTTCTGTATTTCTTTCCTTCAATAAACCATGCTGTTATGTATAGTCCATGTACGAGGGATGTGAAACTTGCTGTGGGTATTCGTGGTCTCCAGATGATGAATCCTAATCATTTTCCTGACCCTCCTGACTCTTCTTCTTACGCTACCCTCTGGCCAAAACATCAACTGTACATAAGATATCTTTTTATTTAATTGGATATGCCATTTGGGGAGCGTGCCTATGTTCCCACAGCCCTATGTTCCCACATTTCTAAGATTTTTTTCAAAATTAGGCCCTATGTTCCCACAGTTAACACATTTCTAATAATATTTTTCAAAAATTAGGCCCTATGTTCCCACATTTCCTTTTTCCTAAATTTGTATCAGATTTGATCCCACTTTCTCTGGTAGCCAATTACACCCAACCTATTATACAATAGCAATGGACTACAGATGGAATGTAACCCTAACCCTTAACATAGGGCAGAATTTTCGAAGCTCCCGAATCTCAACGCCAGGCCAATACAAAACGTCAAATAGACTGGACGGGTCCCGGTGACCCGAAGGACAACACAAGAGATAAGTTAAACCTGTATTCTTTTGAATAAAGGGCTTGCTGACACTGATGTAGGCCAGGGTGAGTTGTCGCCCTCTCTATATCTGCAACCTGACAGTCCCTCAGCATGTCCTCTGTCCAGGGCCAGACCGTGTGGGAGAGTGGAATGCTCAAGAAGACGTCCCCCGTGGGTAACAATGTCCTGTGAGTCCTCAGCATTACTGCTACCTCTTTCCTGCATGAATACATGTGCTGTCATACGGTGCCTGCAGCCAGGACCAATGGATAGATGTGGGCTTACATGAGAGACCAAGAAGACAGTTGATAATAATAGTCGATTAGACATGCTAACATGTTCAAACTGACAATGTTTACATGCTGATGTTTATGATTATTATGCTAATCATTAGTTTGGAGTGTTAGCATGCTAATTAGCACCTAATGGAAAGTACAGTTAAGGCTAACGCTGATGGGAAAGTGATTAGTTTAGCAGGTGTTTGGTCACCAAAGTATTGCACAAATTTAATAGACCATTTAATCCAATTAATCCTGAGGGGGACATGAATGTGTTTACCAAATGTCATGGCAGTCCATTCATTAGTTGTTAAGACAGTTCAACGGGAACCCTGTCATCCCAGACAACTGGCATTGAAGAGCTATTGTCACACAGTGACTCAGGGAATGGGACAAGGAGTCTATGTAACAAACGTCATTTAATAAAAAAAATAAGTTGAATGTGGAGGTGCGCTTGGTCTGCAATTATGGAAGTAACTCTGTTTCATCGGATTTTGAAGTTAAAAAGCTAATTAAAAAGTTAATTTTTAGCACTGAATATTTATGCATTGAAATAATGTATCTGAAATGTTTGCCTCTGAATTTTACTCTTCAAATTTTCAACAACTTGTTTTCACCCTTATTTTTCTCTGATCACAAATTCATCAATCAATCAAAAATTAAACATTAAAACATTCAATATACCAAATTCAGATGCAAAATACAATGTATAAAATTCAACTAATATATTTTCAACTTGCTGAAATTCAAATTCAGCTGCAAAATGTAATGTTTAAAATTGAGTGTTAACATCTGGGAGCCCAAGGAAAAATCTGATGAAACAGATTTACTTCCATATGCAATCAGCTACAGTAGAGACAGGTTTGGGGAGAGCTCTGAGCAGTGCAGGTAAGTTAACTGTCTCAGCTGATTATTGTTGGCATTTCTTTAAACCAATCACAATCGCTAAGTGCCGGATGGAGCCACGGTGCCTCTGCAAAACAGCCTCGGGAAGGAACTTGCTATGTGTTTTAGAGGGATGAGACGTCCTTTCCTCTAAAGCGTCACTTGATTTCGTCAGCTGTTTGGGGCGGAGTTAGCAACTCCTTATGCTGCACGGCTTCCGGGAACGCTGCTCTCGTGTATCATCTATTTTGTTTAGGCATTGTGGATCCATTTGAGGCAGGCCGTGTGTGTACCAGTGTTCACCAGGAGGCAGCAGCACACAATAAGACGTTCTGGGAGCCTACTCGTGTGAGCTGAAGTGCTGCTACTCCACACCGCTAAGTACCAGCCCAGTTTAACAAAAGGCAACAAGGGCCACCTTCCAATTAACCTCATAATACTCCATTAGTTATCTTTTAAAGCGCCTGTGTGGGCAAGCTAAACCTTGATTTGGTCATTCTTCTATGTAATTCATTGGAATTGTCAGAAAGTGTATGAAACTGCACTGCAGACTGGCGTGCTGACAGCGAACCTGTGACAGCCGTCTCATATGAACGGATCAGAGCACATTGTGTAGAGCAGCATCATACTGTACGATGTGTCTCTGTATGAAGGGACTGCATATTGCCACAGATGACTTTGGTTACGACGAGTAGAAGAGCAGCTGATGGAGCCTCTGTGAAAGCAGCTGATCTTCTGTTACATTACAGTTGTGGGAGTTGATGGCATTCTGTGAGAAACAAGTGGAAGTAGACATAAATGGGTGAAATAATGAAGTGTTGAGCAGAACAATAGACACCCTGTCTGTACAAATGGAAAATAGAATGATTGGAGAAGAAGAGCCACAGATGATCAGAAACCTGTCTTCTTGGACAAAAGCCCTGCAGTGAATCCTGCTGATTGCTGATGCTGCGCTGTGAATACATGTGGATAGTAACTGCTCATTTGTTTACTGTATCAGCATATGACAGGCTGCTGTCTGTCTGCTTTGCTCTACTGCTTAATAGGTTGCATTGTTCAGCTGTGTGCTGCAATTACCTTTTAATTATGTTCTCTGCTCCAGGACCAATGGCCCAATGAAATGTTATTTCATAAGAGGGAAATGGCTTTTAGTGCCTTTGAGGAATTGTTATTTTCTCAGTTGAATAGATGGAGAGTAAAATGTGCTGTCTGTAACAGCTCACAGATTAGCTGTCTGCTGCCTATACAGTGCAGGGACACAGTCAACTGTTGCGGTGCTTCTTCAATCTGTGACCTGGAGCAGTTTACCACATATGTGTCATCTACTTCAGTTAAATTCCTACGTACACATGTTCCACCAAAACAAGTTCCTTCCTGAGGTCTAGTTTGCAGAGGCACCGTGGCTCCGTCCGGAGCTTAGCACCCCCCAAGACGATTGTGATTGGTTTAAAGAAATGCCAATAAACCAGAACACGTTTTTCTCCCATCCCTGAATGCTGTGTGGACTAGCCAGACCTTCCATAAAAATGCGTTGAGTTTTGTTGTGATTGTTGCGGGCAAAAATCCTTGATTATGCGGCACGTTTTCTTAAGAAATGCGATGGAACATGCGGGATATTTATGCAATTTTATGCGCTGCAATTGCGGGAACTTGCAAAAACTGTGGTTTGATGAAAAAGAGAGAAAACTCCAACACCCTGCTTTTCAATGATGTTCAACGTTGCGTAATTACGTCACTTCATAACGTTCCCATGGCAACAGGGAAAAATGGCTGCCCTTGTGTGAAGTAAACGCAACATTTATAATAACTCCACCTGCTTATTAAGATCATGAGATACAAGTGAAAGCCCTGAGGGAGAAAAAAAGGATAGTTTTGATTATTTTGCCAAATTTCTCTTCACAAGGTCAAGAAATGAATTTGGGTCTAATCGTTTTGTGTATCTTTTCTGTCAGTGATGGGATGTAATTTCTAAGATGTTGGAACACGGTGACATCACTAAAAAACAAGCCAGAGGAGTCAGATGATGGTTGGAAACATTTGGAATTGATTGGAAACAAACCATCAGATGATCTAAAGTGAAACTATTACCTCACGATGCAAGTTGTTCCCAGAGCTCAGCAAATCCAGTGGTGAGTGCAATGTTACTGATAGGAATAATGGCCAAAAAATGAGCTCAAAGCCGCAATAAACAGGAATGACCCTTTAAGGCAGACTGGTCTGAGAATCTATTCTTAATTATGGGAATCTGAAAAGCTCAGGTCTGATTGGCCATGTAGAGCTAAGCGCAATACTGTACTGTGATGTCAAGAGGCCCACCTGTGCACATGTTTTCTGGGATCAGAGAGTGTCTGTATGAGGTGTTGGTAGAGGAGATTTCAGTGAGATGGAGATTTGCTGAGGTTTTGCTGCTGTCACAAAGGCTGCCTGCAGCCAATAGCTCATTGGGGAGTAGGAATAGAGCTTAATTTCATTATCCCATGCAAACTGCCACTGGGGAGAAAACAATGGGCTGGGAAAATCAAATTATACAAGATAGCAGGGAGGAAGGAAAGGTGGGTGCGATGGGCTGAGTTGGCAGCAGCGAGAGCATAGTGGATGTCTTTAAACATATGTGCTATTTGCTGAGGAAGCCCTTACAACGGGCCCTGTGGCATTTGTGGCACCGTAGTTTTCCTCTGCTGCGGGCGCCATATGGGTGATTTCACGGCGTGTCAGTCAGCGGCGGTGTGAGCAGCCCTGCTCACACCGTCTGAGTCAGGGGGCCAGGGAGCCAGCGGAGCGCATACTGAGGGAGGACGGGGAATTATCACTGACAGCCATCTCCACACGCAGGTCCGCCAGGAGCTGCTGCTCTGGGCTGGAGATTTGTGTGTCTACCACAAACGTAAATAGTCTACATAGTTCAATGGTTTCTTTCTTTTAGTCCAGTTATTCAATTCAATTTAATTTATAGTATCAAATCATAACACAAGTTATCTCGAGACACTTTACAGATAGAGTAGGTCTAGACCACACTCTATAATTTACAAAGTTATGAACACGGATCAAAGATCTGGGGCGTTGTTTTAGTTGTTAAAATAGTGTAGTCATGTGATATACGATCGGGAGTCTGCACAGGGAGTTTATTTAGAAAATTGACTGGCGCCGCCGGATCAGTCCCCTCTATCTATGATGAATATGCTTGGAATCAGGACAGAATCTTCATCAGTCATTCGTCACTTCTAAGCTTTTTTACCAACTTTAATGGGTGACAAAAACTGTATGAGCAGGGTAATGATTTCTATAAGTCAAGGTCAGGAACTATAATCGTATAAAGAGATGGAAATCAGCAGCTTCTGCTAAATGAATTTATATCTCAAAGCATTTTAATGATCATCAAACTGAGAAAGACACCTGCTGGCAAAGAGAAAAAGGAAATTGTCCAATCTGGTGCCTCAGGATGTCGAATCCCTCCCCTGCCAAGCTGTGAGACACATTCATCTGCTAATGTACAATATGATTCTCCATCTAAAGGAGGACTGCACGCTGCAGATGGAGCAGAGGCGCTTGACAGCCAATCACTGCACAGCATCATTAAAGTGTTGCTGTAGCATGGAGCTGTCTTTATGGCTGTTGTGATTGCCTTTGACGGGCCACTCTACTGGTACTGCCGATAAAACGGGACTTGTCGGACTCAGTTTTTATTTTAGGGGAGATTTTCCTAATCTTATCCAGGGCCGATGCTAAGTTGTTGAGCGAGTGACGTCCAGCCTGGACCCCGAAAACTGCTTGAATGATTCACAATCAGAACAGAAAGCAGGAGGGATGGAGAGGCGGTGGAAACAGGGAAAGGCAGAGCTGGAGGAGAGAGAGATACTAAAAGCTCTTAGCCATTAATATCTGCAGTCCTAGACGCTCCGAGCATGGAAATGAGAGTGTCGCTCATTTAGATGGGGATGTGCAGAGCTAAGAGCTTGGGCAGCGATAGGAACAGGGCGAGGGAATATCAAGATGGTTTTGGTTAACTCGCACATTCCGTTCCTCACTTTAAATACAATAATACGTCCTTTCGCAAAAGGTGAAACCACATTAAAATTATTTCACTGTGACAGTCACCATTTAGTGAAATGTCAATAGATAACTACACAGTGCTGAATGATTTGACCAAAACAGAAACCCTCTTCACCAAAGTTGATGTAAAAGAGGCCTAAATGGAGCAAGAATAGCAAAGGTTCAGAACAATCTGCCAGTGGTGCGCATGAGAAGATCAGTGGGTCACAAAAAACAAGGTTTATCCTCTGGAGGACACGAGTACAGGAAGTCTTCATGAAATCATTAGTTTTAGAAAGACCTTTGTCATGCAACCAAGGTGTTGGTCAAGAGCCAACCCTATGAAGGAACGGCCAGGGATCATAACGATCATTATGATCAATGATTCATATTTGTTTGCCACGTAAACCTGAATTATTTCACCAGAGCCATCTGCATTGGCATCTCCATTCAAACCAATGAGCGAGCTGCAATTTCTCAAGCAGGGATATGAACACTGAAATGAAAGCTGGCTGTTAAAAGTCATTCTCCTCCTGGATAACAGGGGAGTCCATGCCATGGTGAGTATGGCCTATGCATAGAATTTCTTCCACTGGCCTGCTCAAACCCCAAAAGATTTTTTTTTTTCGGAAATGTGTTCTGCAGGAATGCTGCGTTCATGCGGAGTTGTACAGTTTGAAGTCGATGCAGTGCTTGCTACACAAAATTAGAATCTAAACACAAAGTAGTGCAAGTTAAGATAAGGAATAAAATATAACACAATAAAACATGAATATAAGAAATGAAAGAGTAACTTGAATGAGTGTAAAAAGGATCGTAGAATAATGAGAAGTAATAAATGTAACATGGATCATGTTAATTGGCTACATTTTTTACAGTCAAGGTCCATTAGTGACCTAATGCCTACAATCCAAACCTCGGTATGCATGGCATTTGTAAATTAAACCGTCAGACACAAGTTAACCCAAACCTGTTTCCCTAACTCTGTCCCCCTAAAGCCAACTCTAACCCTAACATCACCGTGAACAAATGCACACCACCAAAAGGGCCTTCATTTTCAAACATGAAGGTCTAAAAATCAAACTAGTCTTCAAGGACAAGAGAACACCCTGTACAGTTACTGAGAGGAGCCTCTTCTTTTTGGCATTAATCTAGCGTGAACCTGAAGGCCTCAAGTGCTTCATTTCCGCCGCTCATCCTGTCACTAAGGAACGTCTGGAATACTTTGTGATTTTATCTTAATAGCATGCCGGCTGGCGCTAACAAGGAGTGAGGAGAGAAGAGGAACAGTGGCAGGATGAAGATGGTGAAAGTAATTACTTCTTAAATTGTGAGAGCTGGATTAAGGAGACACAGGGCAAAGAAATAGACTTTTCCCTGTCAGCTCCAGGGGAGATGAACTGATGATGTGACGGATGTCACCGCCTGTCACTGCTTATGGTTGGGTAGGTTGATATGTTCCAGGATCACAAAAGTTCACTTGTGTTAATGATCACTATTTGTCATAGAATCATGACTTGCCAAGTACTGTTGAAATTGTGTCATTTGCATTATCTTATTCTAAATCCAAAAGGCACCTGTATAATAATGTTAGTTATTACAATTCATTTCAAAATCCTTTAAACACGTAAAGGCGCAGACCCACAGGGGGCCTGGAGACTCCAGGGTTACTGTTGCTGTTGTGCAATGTGCTGCTCCACTGAACAACATTATTAACAGAAATGGCAAAAGCCTCAGAGGCATGGATGTATGTCAGAATTCTGACTTTAATCTCAGACTACAATTACACTGCTACTTTTTGGTTTAAAGCTCTAGTTACATAATTCAGTGTTTCCGTAGTCTATATCATGACGTCCCACTTCCGGGATTGTTCCAGTGAAATTCTGCCCGCCAGATGCATGTCTTTTCCGTTTCCTTCCTCTGTCTCTGTGTTGACGTTCTAACCTCCGGTGGATTTGTGAGGACTATGGTTAACTGCTCCTCAGATCTCTGCAGGGTAAATCCAGACAGCTAGCTAGACTATCTGTCCAATCTGAGTTTTCTGTTGCACGACTATTTTGCAGCGGCTCTGTGTGGAGCTTAACACCGCCCATGAAGATTGTGATTGCCAATAAACCAGGGCACGTTTTTCTCCCATCCCAGAATGCTGTGTGGACTAGCCAGACATCCTCCGCTCCTCTCCGTGTGGATGGTCTGGCAAAGCTAAACTAGTGTTACTCCTACCATGATGGTCCAAAATGATGTTAAAATGCACAGTTAGCACACTTAAATAACGTTTAAAAAGAATGACGTTCCAGGCACCAAAGGGTTCCAGGCACTCCTAAAGCTCTGATCCTAGAATGGCCCCTGGTCCAGGACTCTCTGGAGCTTCAGGCTCCAGCTCTGGCTCTAGCTGCTGTTATCTCTGAAGCAGAGATCTTCAACAGGGGGTCCAGGACCCCTAGGGGGTCCTCGGCGTGAGGAAAAGATTCTGATGGAGTCTCCTACCCGTATGCCAGAGAGATCCTTGTTCGGTTTCTTTATCAATTACTGCGCTGCACAACCAACTGAAGGTTTATTTTATTTAATGTAAGTCAAAGCTTATTAATATCAGTTTACAGTTATAGATCTCAGAATAGAGCTCAGAATGTCCACTAAGTTGCAGTGTATTTACGTTTTACATTTTACAAGCGTTTACATTTTTGTGAAGTAGTAGGCAGTAATGTTATAAATGAAGAGTCCAGTAGGGGCTAATCTTTGCGCCGGGGTCTCGATATCTGGCCATTTGTTAATTAAGCTGTAGAGAAGATGAGACTAAATTATTATTATTATTGTTTATTGTGCATACAATTTTTTGCCACTGTTCATCACACCCCCAACCGGCCCCGTCAGACACCGCCTATCAAGAGTCTGGGTCTGTCCCAGGTTTCTTCCTCGCCACTGTTGCAACAGCCACTGCTAATGCTTGCTCTTGAGGGAATTACTGTAATTGTTGGGGTTTTGGAATTTATAGAGTGTGGTCTAGACCTACTCTATCTGTAAAGTGTCTCGAGATAACTCTGTTATGATTTGATACTATAAATAAAATTGAATTGAATTGAATTGCATACGCAGGCTCGGATTGGAAGGCAAGCCAGAGAGGGCTAATGTGAGGAACACTGTCACAGGGGTAGGTCAGCTCCACACAGAATACAGAATACATATGAATGTAGGCTGAAAGATTAAGGAGGGTTTGGCTAGAAATGTTGACTTTTCCAAGATGGATAGTTTTTTTTTCTTTCTCTATGTATGTAAATCAAACACAAACTGGGCTGGGCCGAGGTAAGTAAGTGAGACATGTCTAACACCACTTTGTGTCTTTTCCCTCTCAGCATCCAGCAGCTCAACATAACGTTTTTTGTCAGCACAAGCTTCACTATATGAGGACTGTGCTTCTATTCAAAAGAGAGAGAGAGAGAGCGCGAGAGAGAGAGAGAGAGAGAGAGAGCGCGCGAGAGAGAGAGAGAGAGAGAGAGAGAGAGAGAGAGAGAGAGAGAGAGAGAGAGAGAGAGAGATGACTTTGGTTCCTCAGACTGTGAACACATGCACTGAGGAGATAAGCGGCCATGCTGAGAAGCTGGACACAGCGTCTTTCCGCTGCACAGTGTACAGCAACAGTGTGGGACTGGCTAATGTGATGCTTCCATTCAACATCTTTCCACACACACACACACACACACACACACACAGAGCCCGCTCTTATCTGCCCTATATACTGACTCTTTTTAAACCAACTTTAATTACAGCTGCATGCTAGTGCATAATGGAGCTTTGAAGGAAGTAGTGAGAGGAAATGTAATGTGTTTTTAGTCTGCCTGGGAATTGTTGCATTCTTTGTTCATCCAACTGATTGGAACCTTGTTGGACTATGCAGGTAAATAAGCAAACTGGGCACAATGTAAAGCTTGGATTGGATAGCAGAGCGTGCTCCTTAAAGCTCCGGCTTTAAAAAAAAATAGAGCTAACTATCTTTCATGGTGTCAGCTCCTTCTGTTTCACTTAATGCTCATACGTCAGTTACAGTGCAGAAAAATGGATGGATTTATTAAAAACCATGGTACATCTTTTCTCCGAGGCCTGAACCAGGATGTTGAAATCCCCGTTTGACATCCAGTTGGCAAATGTGAGTATAGTATACTGCCATGGGATTAGGGTTTCCTCTGGTGTGTATACATGCATGGACTTGCACGTGTTTGCACAAAGAATAGGTGAAAGCCCGCCTCACCCTGCGGTCCTGCAGAAGCCTTTACAAATCTAAATGAATCCAGTGTGACTGAACGGGAAATCTATGGGAATCTGGCTTTCAGGCTCTTTATAACCAATATTTTAAGGTCTAGTGATGGATTATGTCACTGTTGTGTGCCAGGTAGTAGGGAAGCATTGGGAAATATTAAAAACAACATCAAGATCCTAGCAGAGACTGTGAATGAAGTATTTCAGTCTAGCACCAACTATGGTGCTTTAGAGGAAGCGGACGGGTAAGAACCTGACAGCAGGACATTCATCCATCCCGAGGTGATCAGGCTCTGTTAGGGACAGCTGTTATCTCACTGGTTGTGCATCGAGAAAAGCCATCGACAAATAAGGTCGGAATTGAAGCTTTGTAGTCTCTAGCTGTGTTAGAAAACGTTCCCTATCACGGAAATAGTTCCCTATAAAGTGTGTTCGCCACTTTGTAGTGGGGTTTGAATTATCCGCAGTTTATTTCATTCACTATATCACTATATCCACTATAAAATACCCACAATGCACAGCTCACCTAAATGTTACTCTCGTATCCCACAGTGCAACGCGGAAGAAGAAGCGGTAGTAACCGCGGAAACTGAAAAGGCAATATGGAGCAGGCTTTGGTTTCTGAACAGTGGAAATGTAACATGAAACATACATAATATACAACCTTTTACTACCCTCCTGTGCTCTGTTTTTTTCGGGGACGTATTAGAAGTATTTTGGTTTGAGTTTGTTTACATGATGCTGGGCGTGCCTAGCCTAAAATTTATTTTGCAGCCAGGGGGGTCTAGGCACTCTCCGTTGACTTGCGAGCTGGAAAAACCAAACTCTGGTCAGGCCAATCACATCGTGTATAGAGTCGGTGGGCGGGGCTTATGGCTGCTGCTGCTGGGAACAGCCGTCTTCTGGAAGACTTGGAGTTCAGCTTTTCTTTGAGAAAAGAACAAAGAACAGCACAGAAGTCCTTCTTAAAAAAGGAAGACGTGTTCGGAGTTTTGCCGACCGGATACGGCAAAAGTTGAATCTATCAACTAGCTTCTCTACCTTCTTCGTTGCTCTGCCTGGTTGTAGCGCTATCCTATTGCGTGCAGAGGGAATTTGAAAGACAACCGTTTATCCCGCCCCTCGGATTGAGCTCTATCAATGGTGAGTTCCCAGACCCAACATCTGGATGTGGGTCTGGCTTGTCAGGCTAGGGCGCGCCCGCCTCCGTCACACAAACAACCGGAGCATCTCCTGACGCAACCATGTGTTTTCAGTGTCGTGTCCGGAGTCTGGTTTGGTCGTTCCTTATATGGTTCACTATTTCATAAACACTATATAGGGAATAGTGAGTGAATGAATGAGGAAACGGTTTCCAACACAGCGTCTGTTTCTCCTGTGTTGTGTCTTCTTTTACTTCCTGCCTTGTGTGTTTTCTCGCCTTTGTCATTGTCTACTCTGCCCTTATGTGTTCCACCTGATGTGTTGGGGGTTTTCTTGTTTGTGTGTTGCTGTTTCCCTGTTATTTTGTTCTGTGTTCTCTGTTATGTTTTCCTAGTTCTATCCATGTGTATGTTTTCATGATTCAGTTTCCTGTTTTACTTTGTAGTGTCTGTTTCTCCTGTGTCATGTCTTCTTTTAACCTTGCCTTGTGTGTTTTCCCACTTCTTTTGATTGTCTGCCCCACCCAGATGTGTTACACCTGTTCATCAGCCCTCATGTTACCTGTCCCTTGTTTCTACCCTCGTTACCTTTACTCTCTGTGCTTCCTTTGGTGTTGGTTCATCGTCAGTGGGTTTCTGTGTTGCTGGAGTTTTCCCCGTGTTTTTGTATTCTGTTTTATTTTTTCCTGTGCTTTGGATTTTCACCAGCCTACGTTGTTTTGTAAGATGTTCTTGTGTTTTTTTTCTTCATTAAATTCCATTTTACCAACTGCTGCCCTCTCTTCGCCTCACTCTGCATTTTGTTCCAAGTCTGAACCAGCCGTGACACAGCTGATAAATATCTGTGTTCTCAGTGCTACAGCCTGCTGGCATCACTAAATCTGCACCATCGCCTCCAATTCTAAGGGAATCTAAAAGCTCTCTGTTGTCAACGTCTAACTTCTATCTGTCTGTAGGTGTACATTTAAAGAGAATTCTGAGCTTGAGTTTTATTTTCTAGTTGTGGCCATAATTCCAATTAGTTCGGATAACTTTGCGAATGTTTGCAGTGAGTCAAGTTAGATCACTTCATGTATTTACTTTCCAACACTGGTAACTGAGTTGACACAGTACATTTACCCTTAGTACAAGTACTGTCCAAATTTGAGGTCCGTGTACTTTACTTGAGTATTGTTTGTTTTCTGCTAGTTTATACTTAAAACGCTCCAAAAGGCTTCATTTATGTATAATAATCATTCAAATGTTCTTCTGGGGGAAAATGCACCCGAGCCGCGCTGCCTGATAGGGCTGCACAATATGTGGAAAATATCTAATTGCAATTATTTTGACTGATATTGCGATTACGATATGATTCACAATAGTGGAGGGAATGATCATTTTTGGAATCTATATTCTTATTTTCATTGAAACATATTAAAATGTAAAAGTTTATCGTGTGATTTTAGCGAGGATCTGTACCAAACAAAGGTTTTCTTTAGTTTGTAGGAAAGGATTTGTAAGCCGGGACATCTCTGCAGCACCACAATACTTCATTCAGACTGACCCCCCCCACCACCCCCCTGTGATTTGGATATTGCAGTAGTCCATTTTGCGATTTCGATAACTTTGCGATTGATTGTGCAGCCCTATTGCCTGATTTTAGTTTCATGTCTTGTAACCTTTTTCACTACAATACTATCTAAAACACAACATACTATATATATATATATATATATATATACATTACCAAGTTTCAAAGTGTTTTTGGATGCTTGGTATTCCAGATTTTATTTTCCCCTGCAATGTCGACAACAAGCTAATCCCTCGAGTGCTCCTCTGGAAAGGGATTAGTCAACCAAACAGTAACTTTAACAGCGAGTAAATGCATTCTGTATCATATGATGGAGGGAGAGAGGGGAGGAGCTCTTTAGGTGACTTTGAGCTAATTACAGTAAACTAGGAGGATAGCAGTGCACTGTGAAATCTTATGTGGCAGTTGGTGATAGTAAGCTAAGCTCTCTTGCTTCTTCTTTTTTCAGTCAGGGTAAATGACTTGATGATTTCTGAGCTGGTGGATACAGAAACTCTGTGATGTGACTAAATGGATTAACGGCTAGGACTTCATGGGAGGAAAATGCAGTGTGGACTCATCATCCTGTACCGCAATGGCAACACATACAGCAAGAAATATACTCCTACTGGAACTACGCACACAACTTTACTGTCTATGACAACCCAAGGATGGAGAGAACTGTAACATGCTGAATGACTGGAAATGATCACTGAAGCACAAATGATGTTTATGCAACAGTCACAGTGACAATGCAGTTTTGTTTAGCTGGTCTGACCACTGTTCCAGACATAGAACACCACAACAACAAAACCAGTCAAACAGTCAAACAACGGTAGGTACCTTCCAGAAATCATGTACATTTTGGACAAAAGGTAAACGTGCTTCTGAGGAATGTGTATGTACAAAACAACAACCCCGCCCCCAAACCACTTATGTAGTTTGTCTTTCTCAGATTAGCGTAATCATGGCTATATTAGCCGTACAGCTAATTCATATACCTTGCGAAAAGGTTGAGTCATACTGTATGACTACTTCTTGATGTACTACATCTATAGTTAAAGTTTTGTGACTGCTGGAGCTGCCAAAATGAACGCAATAATAACGAGTTAACGCAAATTCCTTTTAACAGCACTACTTTTTTGAAGGGTGAGTGACGCACATGCCACATCATGGTTTGGTATATCAGGAAGCGATGCAGCAGTAACGTTGTGGATGGCTAGCAGAAAGCGTGAAGTGCTCCGTGATAACATCCAGGGGATCACCAAACCAGCCGTCCGCCGTCTGGCTCGCCGCGGCCGAGTGAAGCGCGTCTCGGCTCTGATCTACGAGGAGACCAGCGGTGTGCTGAAGGTGTTCCTGCAGAACGGGATCTGTGATTCCTCCTCCACAGCGCTGCGGAGGAAGGTCTGGCATATATCACAATTGTCTTGGGTGGGGCAAAGCGCAGGACATATCAAAGGTTCCGCTGTAAAATAGTCTCAGGAAGGAACTTGTTTTGGTGGAACATGTGTACGTTCAAAAGTAGTTTTAGTCTTTCAACAGAAAACTCAGATTGGACAGATAGTCTAGCTAGCTGTCTGGTTTTACCCTGCAGAGATCTGAGGAGCAGTTAACCATAGTCAGGACATC
The DNA here is from genome assembly GCA_025617405.1 of Perca schrenkii. Taxonomy (NCBI): domain Eukaryota; kingdom Metazoa; phylum Chordata; class Actinopteri; order Perciformes; family Percidae; genus Perca; species Perca schrenkii. The sequence goes on along the minus strand of CM046809.1, from coordinate 1,928,503 downwards.
CGGTGGAATTTCCGGCAGCTCCGGAACAATCCCAGAAGTGGAACGTCGTGGATATAGACTAGAACTTAAATTATGTGATTCGTTGACGCTGTACTTGGTGAAAGGAGACATTGTGATGGGTCATTTTCATTAATTAGTAGTTATGACCAGAAGTCTAAACTTTGACCCTGTTCTGGGTTTAGAGGTGGTGCTTATAGCATGTCATGGACATGTGACGACCCAAAGACGTCCAATATGGAAATTAAGAACAAACAATTTATTTTAAGTGAAGTCCAGTCAACTCAGATTGGACAGATAGTCTAGCTAGCTGTCTGGATTTACCCTGCAGAGATCTGAGGACCAGTTAACCATAGTCCTCATAAATCCACCGGAGGTTAGAACGCCAACACAAAGAAAGAGGAAGGGGACAGACATCCGGCCGAAAAGAGCGACATCCGGTGGCACGGGAGCAATCCCAGAAGTGGAACGTTGTGGATATAGACTATGCGTCACTTAACAGCGAGCACACAAAGAGGAAGACGGTGAGCGTCATGGATGTGGTGCACGCTATGAAGAGGCATCACAGTTAAAACCTGATCCTGAACCACAAATAAAGAGCCACTCACTTCTTCACATCTGAAAAGAAAGACTTCCTGTTCTGAGGAACAGGCTTTATTGGTTACATTTTAACTAAATCAGTGATCATTAAAAGCAGCTCTTGAGCATTAATGGAGACAGAAAAAGGTCTTTTGAATGGCAGGTTGAGTTTTAAAGCCCTTCCAGATGGTTCTTTGCTCAAGACTAAAGTTATGTGCATGTACTGTCCATGTGAACTGAGTAACCACCAGAGTATGTCCAGTCTCAAACACCACTTAAAGGTGCAGTAGGTAAGACTTATAAAATTTGCTGAAACTGACCCTATGTTCCAGTAAAACTACATGAAGCAGGTCATTTAAAAAAAGATCTGGCGCCTCTGGCACCACCAAATCGCAAATCGCACTACAGGCTGTAGCCGCAAAAATCCGCAGCGCAAATCCATACGCATGACTAGTGCTCAAGAAAATAATCATTTCAGCAGATGCGTGCATCCTTTTCTTAGGTGTATCTTATCTTAAACAATTGTCTCCACCTGAGTGTCCTACTTGAGAAAAGTAACCGAGGCATTTGGCCAATTGTTACGGTTCTGTTTACGGTTTTTGTGAGCTTCTGCTCGACTTCGAGGACAGATGATGGGACGGATTGCCATGTTTAGCCCACCACTTGATCATAAGTATGCAGCTTTGTGCAGTAATCAGTGGAGGAGGGTGTCTGTCCCAGAGAGGAGCGTCTCTGTGAGGTGTAGTCTGGCACAGCTGCAGACAACCATGAGATGGGACATCCAGTTTCCAATTACTCATTTCTCCTGCGAATATGAGGAAACTAAATTCACTCAGCCGGCAAATTCTGTCATTGCCATGCTGCAAATAAGAAGCTGCCTGTCAATTTTCTTTGCATGTCATATAGCACGTTACACAACATATGTTATATGTCAGTTTTAGCACATTGCATTTCCTTGTGCTTTGTCCATTGATTATCTAAACGCTGTTTTAGTGGCGTTTCTAGCATGAATAAAAAGAATAGAATCCCAAGATGTTCCTACTGTTTGTTAAAGCGAGGCTCTGCCTCAGGCCCAGCAGGCACAGGGTATAAGAAGATTCATGTAACAAAAGCTTTTTGATTCTCGTTTTTAGACATTAGTCTATTGATAGTCTATATCCATGACGTTCCACTTATGGGATTGTTCAGGTGCCACCGGAAATTCCGCCGGATGTCCCTCATTCCCTCTGTCTCTGTGTTGGCGTTCTAACCTCCGGTGGATTTGTGAGGACTATGGTTAACTGCTCCTCAGATCTCTGCAGGTTAAATCCAGACAGCTAGCTAGACTATCTGTCCAATCTGAGTTTTCTGTTGCACGACTAAAACTACTTTTGAACGTACACATGTTCCACCAAAACAAGTTCCTTCCTGAGACTATTTAGCAGAGGCACCGTGGCTCCGTCTGGCGCATAGCACCACCCAAGACGATTGTGATTGGTTTAAAGAAATGCCAATAAACCAGAGCATGTTTTCTCCCATTCAAGAATGCTGTGTGGACTAGCCAGCTGAACACACACTACAGTGCATCACATTGCACGGAACTTGGCAGCAGCAGAGCTGTGGATGCACTGGATATATCTACACATACTGTCTTTAGAGACGAGCAATATGAGCCAAGGCTGGCTCTGCTCCAGACCCCCATACTACTGCTGATGCTAACAGAACACACACATCAACTGTATTATACTATATTGTAACATTCAATATCTAGGAAGACTCCACTGAGCTACACCCGGCTCAACCACAATGCGGCACACATTCACAGCTGTTCAGCAGAGGGAGCATTAATGTACTAAAGTGCACATCAAAGGATTTCTCAACATCCTGATTAAAGGAGTGGACATCCACCAAAAACTGACTAACCCTACATGTAAATACAATCGTAGATAGAAACACGTTAGATGTATGCCAGGGCTCTTGGGCTTTCCAGCAAGTTGTTTCCCTCCTTCCCTCGCCTGGAGCCAGGGCACATTGCTACTCGCTGTAGCGGCTTCTCCAGCAGGCGGAACCGGGCTCACTCCCTCCTTCACTCCCCCGCCCGGGCCACATCGCTACCTGGATGTGTGACCGCTAGACGGAAAAAAAAGTGGACACACAGAATCTCTATGAAACGCAGCCGAGTGGTGTGTCAAAAACTAATTTTATTATACGGGTCATCTGCTCCAGGCACATTACTGCAGTGTTTACATGACATCCACTGCTACATGAAGCTGTGATGGTTCACCTTTTTTTCCACTCTCCCCTATCACAACTTTTTCTTACATTTCTGTTTGTGTTCAGATGAAACGGACACGATACGGGTTCATCAGTGAGCTCCACAGGTGTTGGTAGGTGTGTTTTTGATCTTTGGCCAGAGCCAGGCTAGCTGTTTTCCCCGTTTAAAGTCTTTATGCTAAGCTAGGCTAACCACGTCCTGACTCCAGCTCTGTACTAGAGATGTTCCGATACCGTTTTTTCCTTCCCGATAACAATTCTGATACCTGGACTTGCGTATCTGCCAATACCAAGTACTGATCTGATACCAGTGTGTTAAAAGTAATAATAAATATATTTTATGTTTTAGCAGCTGTATACTACTATCCCTGTATGGTTGTGATATGATTGCTATCATTGTTGGCTCAGGTTAAAGTCATTGTGAAAAATGAACAAATACAGACAGACAATGAACGCCACATAACTTTCTTTTATTATCCAGTTTGACAGTCAGTCATAAAGGTAAAAGAACATAAATGAACTACTTTAAAGTAGATTTTCTTTAGGGCTAAATTACATGGTATCGGATCGATGCGTAAACTCCGGTACTCGCTAATACCAATACCAGCATTTCAGGCAGAATCGGAGGCTTTTCATTTACTGGTATCAGTATCGGTACATCTCTACTCTGTACACACAGACATGAGACTGATATCCATCCGAACATCTCCCTCTTAGAAAGAAAGAGAAAAAGAAGCATATTTTCCAAAGAGTTGATCAATTCCTTTAACACCATCTGTACACCTTCTGCAGCTGCTTCATCTTCCCACTGCCACACTACTGGGATGCTTTTATTGTGAAGCAGCTACAGGATGTTTTGACTTGAGGTTAGCATTGACTTTTTTTAAACGTTTAAAAGGTCCCATGACATGGTGCTCTTTGAATGCTTTTATATAGTCCTTAGTGGTCCCCTAATACTGTATCTGAAGTCTCTTTTATATAGACATTAGTGGTCCCCTAATACTGTATCTGAAGTCTCTTTTATATAGACCTTAGTGGTCCCCTAATACTGTATCTGAAGTCTCTTTTATATAGACCTTAGTGTTCCCCTAATACTGTATCTGAAGTCTCTTTTATATAGACCTTAGTGGTCCCCTAATACTGTATCTGAAGTCTCTTTTATATAGACCTTAGCGGTCCCCTAATACTGTATCTGAAGTCTCTTTCCTGAAATTCAGCCTTGGTGCAGAATTCCAGCCACTAGAGCCAGTCCCACAATGAGCTTTCCTTAGGATGTGCCATTTCTGTGTCTGTAACTATTGAGGAGGAGAGGGGGAGGGGGGGGGGCAAGGTGGAGGGTGGGGGGTGTGATCTTGACCAACTGCCACTTTGTCTCTCTCTTTCTCATGGGTGGGCCAAATTCTCTGGGCGGTCAAAGCAGAGAAAGGGGAGGTAACCTTGCTCCTTATGACCTCATAAGGAGAAGATTCCAGATCGGTCCATCTGAGCTTTCATTTTCTCAAAGGCAGAGCAGGATACCCAGGACTCGGTTTACACCTATGACCATTTCTAGGGGGAACTCATATTAATGTTAAAAAACCTCTTAAAGTGAAATTTTCATGCCATGGGACCTTTAAATAGTTCAAAGGTGCACTGGTAGAAGAAGTAACAGCCACAGTGTACTGATTGGAACCTCCCATCTCAACAGGTAAGCAGTACCTTGTCGCACCTCTCCTGCATCACACACTCTCAGCACGTCCGTGCACGTGCAGAGTGTGTAAATCCTACTGATGGTCTGATTTAGAGGCCCAAAAACATGTCTGCCTCTCAGACCTGCTGTCTGCCTGTGATGACCTCCAGGACAGCGATAAGGTCCTGACTAAAAATAACCCCACTGCTGACTGCAGCACACATCATTAATCTAATGAAATCATCGCTACACTGGCAGTGATGAAGTGTCCCACAAAGCAGCTGATAAAAGTCTTACAAAACAAAATATCTAAGGTAACCAAAATTGTATCTGTGTCTGTGTATCAGCTTGTCTGAAATGACCTCTGTTCCTGCAGAGAAATGGTGGCTACGCCTCATTTATTCAATCTTCCATGTATTGGCTTCTCTTATTTCATCAACAGTCCAAATAGATCCTGTGCTACATCCTCCTCCTTGTACAGTACGTACAGTGAACATGTTTGAATACAACACAGCGACGTGGGTCTGTCAGTCAGTCAGTGAAGTCAGTCCTACACAGTCATTCATTGTCCCAAGAGGTTGAATATTATGGACCGGACCGTTCTCCTAGCGCCACCAGCAGGCTGACATTAGTGGTTGAGAGTGAATGTGATCTCCATAACTGTTAGATGGATTACCATGCAGTTTGGTGCATCCTCCACAGTGCTGCGGAGGAAGGTCTGGCACAGCATTCTGGGATGGGAGAAATCGTGCTCTGGTTTATTGGGATTTCTTCAAACCAATTACAATCATCTTGGGCAGCGCTAAGCACCGGACGGAGCCACGGTGCCTCTGCACGTGTACGTGTACGTTCAAAAGTAGTTTTAGTCGTGCAACAGAAAACTCAGATTGGACAGATAGTCTAGCTAGCTGTCTGGATTTACCCTGCAGAGATCTGAGGAGCAGTTAACCATAGTCCTCACAAATCCACCGGAGGTTAGAACCCCAACACAAAGAAAGAGGAAGGGGACGGACATCCGGCCAAAAAGAGGGACATCCTGGCGGAATTTCCGGTGGCACCTGAACAATCTCGTAAGTGGAACGTCATGGATACAGACTATCACTAGACTAAATCAAAAAGCCTTTGTACATGAATCTTCTTATACCCTGTGCCTGCTGGGCCTGAGGCAGAGCCTCGCTTTAACAAACAGTAGGAACATCTTGGGATTCTATTCTTTTATTCATGGTAGAAACGCCACTGAAACAGCGTTTAGATAATCAATGGACAAAGCACAAGGAAATGCAATGTGCTAAAACTGACATATAACACATGTTGTGTAACATGGAGCAATCCTGGAAGTGAAATGTCGTGGATGTAGACTTTTGTTTCAATTCGTCCAATACTTTGGTTCATCCAGCAGTTTGAAAATCATATTAAATCATTCTAATAAATAAATCCAGGCAGCAATAATGTTCCCTTTAACATATTTGGCATAGCAAATTTGTAGTATATAACCTATTTTGCAGTAGGCAGGGTTAGCCCCAAAACACAGTGTAATATACATATATATTAGTGCTGTCAAACGATTAAAATATTTAATGTCATAGTAAACTCACGATTAATCGCAATTAATCTCACATTTTTAGGGCTGCCACCTCTTAGTCGATTAGTCGACTAATCGGTCCTTTTGGTCTTAGTCGACTAAGATTTCTTTAGTCGATTAGTCATTTTTTATGCTTATTCATGCTTAATTACTTATTTCCAAGAAACTTCTCAGCACATTTATGGTAAACACAAGATTTAAAGTGGTGCTTTTGCAGGATTAATTGTGGAGAAACTCAGTTTTACAGATGGTTAATTAACTACATTTATATTTTGCTTTTCTAGTCTTAACCACCTCTCAAAGTGCACAGCTCTGTCAATTAAATCAACTAATCGATTAGTCGACAAAATCCTATAAGTGTTAGTCGACTAAGAATTTCTTTAGTCGAGGACAGCCCTACACATTTTTATTTATTCTAAATGTTCCTTGATTTCTTTTTGTCCCATTATATATTTTCATTTTAATGCTCTTATCAACGTGGAAAGGTGGATCGGCTTGCTTTGTGCAAATGTTTATTATTGTATTTGTATAATTTTTTTAGCCTGTGTTATTTTTATTAATGTTTCATGTAAAGCACTTTGAATTGCCTTATTTCTGAAAGGTGCTGTAGAAGTAAAGTTGCCTTGCCTTACAACCTCAGCCTGTCAGTCAGTGCCCAGGGTCAGAAACCACTGTTGTGCCTGCTGCTCGTCTCCGAGGAAGTGTAACGTCAACAGCACCGCGACCGCTTTCGGCTCGCCGTTAATATCATATCGCAACAAACGCTGTCTGCGTGAAGTTATGAAAAACTGTAACCACACTAGAAACCACTTCATCTGCATCGCCGTGACTTCAACCAAACTGCAGACCATTTGGTCCAGTCTGGAGCCCTGTGTTACCTCCATTTTCCATTGCTGAGGTGAGCGTGGCTGGTCGTCATAGCAACTATGGTTTCCCCGACTCATTTCCTGGTTCTCCTTCTCAATAACCAACGTAAAATCAAGGAGAGGGTTAACTTTCCCTGCTGCAGGTTTCGCACCGTGGTCAGAAAGAACAAGAGAGACACTTTGTTTCTCTCCCTGACTGTAGAGTCACTACTCGCTCCGAAGCTAATCGCCGTGACGAGCCTACTAGCTAGCTACACGGCAAACAAGTGTGTGCGGCTGCAGCGTGTGTCTGTTTTGTTTCCGGTCTGCTATGGCCCGCCCTTCAATCACTACTATTGGCCAGGCGTCCAAGGTAACGTAACCCCATTTGTTCAGGTCCTATCCCCTGACCAATCGGCTATCCTAACGACCCCTGTAGGGCGGGTCTTGGCGTCCTTTGCTTCCTAGCCAATGTTCCTAGCTAGATCCGAAAGAACATTAATCCTTCTTTAACTGTCATTAATCGCGCGATAAAAAATTGTCGGCGTTAAAATGGGTTTGCGTTAACGCCGTTAATAACGCGTTTAACTGACAGCACTAATATATATATATATATATATTATATATATATAAAGCCATTGGGGGCGGGATTACATATTACAACAAAATCAAAGAAGTGTACTGTTAATATACAATCAGTCAGGCAAATGAATTGATATGCATAATTGAATGAATAAGTTGTTATGGACGGTTATGAGCACAGAGGCAGAAAACAGCTGCAACAGCTCCATGGAAGCGAGACTCCTCTTCATTCCCATTGACGGATCTAGCCAAAGTGAGAGGGTGAGGTTATCAAAGAGTAAGGCTGCCTTTTACAAACAAATCCCCCAACCCGAGCTCTGCCACATTACATGGGCTACCGTGACTCATGCACATGACTGTGTGTGCTGGAGATGTGGCACAGTTCTTCACCATCCATTTGGAATGGAAGGCAGTGCTATTTTCAGCAGCTAAAGCAAAAGCTCACATGCAGAAAAGGATTATGTACATGGACCAATATAGAGCAGCAAAGAGTGGATTAGCACAAGCATTATATTGTGAATATAAGACACAGCAAGAATCCTATAAAATTACATTTTTTTTTAATTTTAAACCCGTCTTTTTCAATCAATTGACTTTTATTTCAGTTGTCCTTATATACCAGGCTCATTGCCAAGGAATCCTACTTTAAACAGGCTCAGAAAGCCTCATGTTTCCAATTTCACCGGCTATATTTGAGATGCAGTTAGTGTATTCAATAATCTATATTGGTTTGTATGATGGATGACATGAATGATAACAAAAAGGTCAAGCATTGATTATGGCAAAATCAATACATGACCTGAAATCCAACCACTGAAATAAATAACATGATATAATCATTCACAAATGACAGAGCCAAAATTAAGTTTATTCAACAGCCAAATCTAAAAAAAAAAATGGATTGGAAAACAATATTTTTAATCTACAACACCTCTCACACCAACCTTGAATCAAACCCTGTCTGATAAGAAATGCATTTATTTTTGTTTGCCAAATATTTTTTGCAGCCAGAGTAATTGCACTTGTAATCAGAGGTGTCAAAAGTATTCACATCCATTACTCAAGTATAGAAGTATAGATACTAGGGTTTGAAAAGACTTTTGTAGAAGTTGAAGTATCAACTCAAGCTTTTTACTTAAGTAAAAGTGTAAAAGTACTGGTTTCAAAACTACTTAAAGTATAAAAGTAAAAGTAATGTAAGGCAGAGATCTTCAACGGGGTCCTCAGAGTCATTGCAGGGGGGCCTCCAAATTATTGGACATTTTTGAGTCTTTAAAAAAAATTAAAATAAAATGCCTTAACATAATTCCAACATATTATTAGCAAATATAAATTCCCACTGATGATAGGCTTACTGGCCTATAGGTAAGGTAGTCACTAAGATATCAGCCCACAGATACAGTTAATCCTAGATTTACTGTGCCACATATGTAACATTAAAATATGATTTAAAAAATCATGCCAACAATTAATATTTTAATAGCTTATGAAAAAAGGTATATAAGAAGGCTTTAGGTTACCCTAACAGTTATTGTAGGCCCAGTTTAATATGCAACTTAATTTCATACAATACGTAGAGGGTCCCTGCTACATCTCATTTTAAGTTAAGGGGTCCTTGGCTTAAAAAACGTTCAAGACCCCTGATGTAAGGGGGGGAAATGGACAACAGCTTAAATCTAAAACGCGGGGACAAAATCATATCACTATAATATTGTTACAGTATATTAAAATCATACCTGCAAACTCAGAAGGGCTGAAAAAGGTGACACGTAGGCTACATCTCTTCTGTGTTTTTCAGACAACGGCAGCTACAGTCTGGTGGTAGACTCTTCTCCAGTGAATATAGACACACTTTTACACCGTTTAGCTCTCAGCATTTTATCATGTTTACTCCATCTTCTAGCTAACGCTAGGCTAACCTGCTTCCAACTGTAGTGTTGACTAGCGTCCCGTGCGGCAATGTTTCAGTTCCCTCTAACGTCTTTTTTCGGAGCATCAGAGTGAAGCGCAGGCATTTAAGTGGCACCTAAATAAGGCCCCGAAATCCGTGTTGCCAAAGAACTTCTAATATATCCGTAGACCGGCTTTGGTGTTGCTATTTCGGTCCGGTAGATAACGGTCGTTAAGGCGTATTAGCACCGGGTCTGTACAGGTGTTATGGATCGCGTACAAACCAATAGGGTGTCGGAATAGCTAGCTATGTTTATACTTCTCATCCAACCACAATCAAATTCACTCTCTCCGGATGGAGCGATCTGGATAGGGTTTTTTGTGTGTGTGTTTTTGAATGATGACTGACGAGCTGGAATGAAAACAAGCCGAACTGAAATGTGAGTAACGAGGCTATTTTTAAAATGTAAGGAGTAGAAAGTACAGATAATTGCGTGAAAATGTAAGGAGTAGAAGTAAAAAGTATGCTGTAAAATAATTACTCCAGTAAAGTATAGATACCCAAAATTTCTACTTAAGTAAGGTAACGAAGTATTTGTACTTCGTTACTTGACACCTCTGCTTGTAATAGATGTCACAATCCATCACATCCATACAATGTGACCACATTCTTAAAGGTCCCATGGCATGAAAATGTCACTTTATGAGTTTTTTTATCTGGAATCTTCCCTTTATGACATCATAAGGGGAAAGGTTACCTCCCCTTTCTCTGCTTTGCCCGCCCAGAGAATTTGGCCCACCAATGAGAGACAGACATCATGGCTTGCAAACAAGCGAAGCATGGCAGTTGGTCAAGGCCACACCCCCACCCTCCACCTTGCCCCCCCTCTCAAGTCCTCAATAGCATTTAAAGCTAAAGACACAGAAATGGCACATCCTAATGTAATTCTGCATCAAGGCTGAATTTCGGGAAAGAGACTTCAGATACAGTATTAGGGGACCACTAAGGTCTATATAAAAGAGACTTCAGATACAGTATTAGAGGACCACTAAGGTCTATATAAAAGAGACTTCAGATACAGTATTAGGGGACCACTAAGGTCTATATAAAAGAGACTTCAGATACAGTATTAGAGGACCACTAAGGTCTATATAAAAGAGACTTCAGATACAGTATTAGGGGGACCACTAAGGTCTATATAAAAGAGACTTCAGATACAGTATTAGGGGGACCACTAAGGTCTATATAAAAGAGACTTCAGATACAGTATTGGGGGGACCACTAAGGCCTATATAAAAAGAGACTTCAGATACAGTATTAGGGGGACCACTAAGGTCTATATAAAAGAGACTTCAGATACAGTATTAGGGGACCACTAAGGTCTATATAAAAGAGACTTCAGATACAGTATTAGGGGACCACTAAGGTCTATATAAAAGAGACTTCAGATACAGTATTAGGGGACCACTAAGGTCTATATAAAAGAGACTTCAGATACAGTATTAGGGGAACACTAAGGGCCTGGGTCTGTCTGAGGTTTCTGCCTAAAAGGAAGTTTGGGGGGGGGATTGTTAGGTCTTTGTAAATGATAGAGTGTGGTCTAGACCTACTCTATCTGTAAAGTGTCCTGAGATAACTCCTGTTGTGATTTGACACTATTAAAAAAATGTAATTGAATGTTAGTGCGAGGGGGGAGATAGAGTCTATAGTTTGGAAGAAGGCTGAGTTGCTTTAGTTGTTGGTTAGTTGATTAGTTGTTGATTGAACGTGAGGGCTACAACTGAAAATGTCTCTGCCACCGAGTTATCACACTATTTCTGAAACACTAAACCTCAGATTTTTCTTTTAATAATCCCAGAGTGTGAGAAGTTTCTTTAGTTCTCAAATCCTCATTTCCTGCTTCCTTCACGATGAATCCATCAGAGCTATAAAGCAGACAGCTATTATCCCCCACTGGAGCACTAAATGAACTTAGACTGCAGAAGAGCAAGTTCAGTAATCCACAGCTGTTTAAAAGGATGCGGTTGCTGGTGGCAACCAGATCTTTTCTCCCCTGTTGATAGGGCTGACGTCAACCTTCCTCCCTCATCACATCATGCAGGTCCAGAGAAGCAGAGCTCTCTGCCAGAGGTCGGGCCAGAGGTGTGTGTGTGTGTGTGTGTGTGTGTGTGGGGGGGGCTGCTGGATGTTTCCACACCGTCCCTCCTCTCCTGCACTGATCTCAGCCCTGCTGTCTCTCAGGATTATTACAGTTTTTTTAAGGATTAGCCTGTCCAAATTCAGTTTCTTTCACATATTCCATGAATATTAATGAGCCACAACTCAGCATCTTTTTTTAAAAAACATCTACACTTTCACCTGCATTACCATGCAAAAAGGACATGTCGTGTATATTATCTCCATTTCACATTGGCTGTTCAGGGACCACCTTTGGATGTCATATTAATGTCCGAGACTGGGCAAAAAACGTTTTCGAGACCACTTTTGAATGTCTAATGGACATTCATGATGGGCTCAGTAAAAGACGTCCAGAGACCTATGGACATTAGGAACAGGGTCAAAACCACTTAAGCCTCCAATGAACACTAAATGTTAAACGTTTTCCTATGACCGCTTTTAAACGAGTGTGGGCAGTATGTACAGTATGATCAGATCAGGGTCTAAATTGAAACATCTTTTCAAGACCAATTCAATTCATGTTTGTAACAGGGTGAAATCATAGTAAGACAACTCTTTAGTGACTGCACTTCATTTAGAATAACTTGATTGTTCTTAATTTCCGTATTGGACATCTTTGGGTCGTCACATGTCCATGACATGCTATTAGCATCACTTCTAAACCCAGAACAGGGTCAAAGTTTAGACTTCTGGTCAGAACCACTAAGTGTCAACGAATCACATAATTTAAGTTCTAGTCCAGGGGTGTAAAACTCATTTTCACTAAGGGCCACACTGGAAAAAAAGAATGACATCAAGGGCCAGACATGAACATTTTATTGACATGCTTTTATTTAATCGAACAAGATCAAACATCTGTATTATTGCATGTCTCATATAGTCTTCTCACTTACAGTTTGGTCGACATAAAGCCCCAACAAATGTAACTTAGCCATCAAAGAAAAAAGCGACAAAAATATCGGGGAAAAAAAACATCAAACAATGCAACAAAAACTATGTGCAAGGGGCCGGATTTGACACATGTGTTCTAGTCTATATCCACAACGTTCCACTTGTGGGATTGTTCCGGATGTCCTTATTTTCGGCTGGATGTCCGTCCCCTTCCTCTTTCTTTGTATTGGCGTTCTAACCTCCGGTGGATTTGTGAGGACTATGGTTAACTGCTCCTCAGATCTCTGCAGGGTAAATCCAGACAGCTAGCTAGACTAGCTGTCCAATCAGAGTTTTAACTTTTGAATTTACACATGTTCCACCAAATCAAGTTCTTTCCTGAGACTATTTAGCAAAGACACAGAGGCTCCGTCCGGCGCTTTAGCACTGCCCATGATGCTGCGCTGTGGAGGAAGGTCTGGCAATGCGAGACTATTTGTGCTGTGACAAATATCAGACTCTCCATCAGACTGCTATTTAATCTCTGTGGATTAGAGGCAGCGGTTGACTGAGACCATTCACGGCTCTTGCCCCTGGAATGAAGCTTCATATGGATGAGCAGTGATGAATCACTGGGCCTGTGGACACTGTGGTCACATGGCTGGACACAACCGATTTCCTCTAATCTGGAGTGCCTGAAACACAATACTGTAATGAGGTGCATCCAGGACTGCCAGCTACGTGTTTCTGCAGTGTTTCCTCCCTGTTAATTAAGCTTAATTCTACTTCCAATCAATCATTCATAACAAAAAGGGAGTGACCCCATAGCGATGTCGGCTGCTGCTCCATCCATATGCCTTCAGATCCACGTTATGTGTGAGAGATGGTGAGGTAGTGTGTTTGTGAGTAATGCTTGTCATGCCAATCAGCAGTCCCTTCACCATGTCTAAATATGGATACAAACTGATTTTTCCGCCAATTAATATCACCATAATTGTCTGCTGCTTAGCATAATTCCTTTAATTTGACATCAGACGACAGGAGAACATGCAGGAAACTTTTTGACTGAACACCTGCCCCTAGTGTCAATGGTAAAAGGTGACATGGCTGTGGCTCAGGTGATAGAGGGGACGCCTACCAATCGGAAAGTTGGAAGTTCGATCCCTGGCTCTGCAGTACCACGTCGAAGTGTATTTGGGCAAGACGCTGAACCCTGAATTGCTCCCGATGTGGCGCCATCAGAGTGTGAATGTTTATCTGATGAGCAGGTGGCACCTTGTACGGCAGCCTCGGCCACAGTGTCTGAATTCTGAATGGTTCCTGTACTGTGTTAAAATGCTTTGAGTTAAGACTAGAAAAGCTCTGTATAAATACAGTACATTTACATAGAGTATGATGCCAACTGATGATGTAGAGACACACAATGTTTACCACAGATGTGATACAGGATGCTCCTACAACAGCTCAGTGACTCTTGTACCTCATAAATAATTGCATGTGGTGACCTTTCTCTCGTCGTGTCTAAAAATACTGTAGATTGCTTGCAAATGCAAGACCTTACACAATGCAGCTGACGAGGTTGACTGTACAATAGAGCCTAACACATACATGATATTAGCCGATTTATCCCAGATACAGTTCACATTAAATTTGGGTATATGTCAGGTGATAAGTAGTCTTGCCAGACCTTCCTCCACAGCGCGGCAGAGAAGGGTCTGGCTAGTCCACACAGCATTCAGAAATGGGAGAAAAACCTGCTCTGGTTTATTGACGTTTCTTCAAACCAATCACAATCGTCTTGGGTGGTGCTAAACGCCGGACGGAGCCACGGTGCCTCTGCTAAATAGTCTCAGGAAGGAACTTGTTTTGGTGGAACGTGTACGTTCAAAAGTAGTTTTAGTTAGAAAACTCCGATTGGACAGATAGTCTAGCTAGCTGTCTGGATTTACCCTGCAGAGATCTGAGGAGCAGTTAACCATAGTCCTCACAAATCCACCGGAGGTTAGAACGTCAACACAGAGACAGAGAAAGGGGACATCCCGCCGAAAAGAGATACATCCGGCGGCACCTGAACAATCCTGGAAGTGAAACATTGTCCACATAGACTAGGTGATAAATAACTAGATATTGCAGCACAGAAATGCAAAAGATCAAGAAAAACAGCAGGTTTTCTGGCTATGGGAAATATGCTTTGGAATGTGACTTCATTGTAAGTTTCTACATTTATGATCAAAATGAAAAGACATTTGGCCCAGTTTTTAATTATCATCAGCCACTTTCTGCCTCTTTCTTTCCATGCTAGATTAGCACATATTGTAAATAATATTTTTCTATCTGTATTATGAAGCCACGGCTGTGTCAGAGCCCTTTGGGGCCATAGGCAAGACTTTTTATATTCATTAGTGCAAAAAAACAATTATCGCTACTGTACATCTACAAATGCACTTCCATTACTACTGTCTGCTGACCATACTGTATATATACAGTATTTTTTTTATTAGTAGATTAATAAGGCTGCATTTGGTTAGTCACATCAGGGCACAAATCTACATGCAACCTATTGTAAATACAATTAGGTTATGCTTGACAGTTATTATACAGGCTCATGAGTAGTCTGAAGTCATATAGAGTAAACTGATTTTAATGTTTAGAGTCAGTGCCCCGTTAAATATTTAATAAAGAAAACCACTCTGTGTTGGCTCTGCATCAAAACACTGGAGACCGCAAATGCAACACACATTCCTGCTGCTGATGGTTTCATATAGTTGGGGTTTTTCCTGTTTTATTTTGTTATTTGTTCATGGTTATGTTTTACCTTATGTTAACCTTATGTTTTACCTTATGTTTCTGTCTGTGTTCTCTGTTTTCCTAGTTCGTCCTTGCTAATGATCTCATGCTACAGTTTCCTGTTTTATTTTGTAGTGTCTGTTTCTCCTGTGTCATGTATTGTTTTACTTCCTGCCTTGCGTGTTTTCCCGCCTCTGTGATTGTCTGCCCCACCCTGATGTGTTCCAGCTGTTCATCAGCCCTCATGTCACCTGTCCCTCTTACGTCCTTCGTTACCTTGTGTATGTGTGTCTGAATGTTTTTTTTGTCTGTTGTCCGAGCGTTTGTCACTACGTGTGTCCTTTTCTGCGTTAATCCCTGCGTCTCTCCCTTTGCAGTTTGATTCCTAGTGTTTTGGGTATTCCTAGTCTTCTAGTTTCTGTAGTTTTTTACCTGCCTGCTTCAGGATACCTTTTGTTGTAGCCGTTTTTATTTAAATAAATGTTCAAAACCTTCACGTTGCCTGCTTGTCCTAACCCTCTGCATTTTGGTTCCAAGCCTGCCCAAACCCTGACAGCATAAAAAAACTGGAGACCGCAAATGCACCACACATTCCTGCTGCTGATGAAAAAGAATTGAAAAAGAACTGTGTATATTCTACAAAAAGAAAGTACTGTAGGCTTATGAAAGTGAAGGAGATTCAGAGAGCCACAGCCATAAAAACAGCTCGGTCGGTGGTATGAGCAAACAGAAACGTAACTGTACATGGTCTACTAACAGCACAGAGGGCATTTATGACACAATGTGTCATTTGTCCTTGTGTTTGCCGTCTAACCCAGAGACAGATGTGGAAGATCAATATCAATCTCATCTCTGTGTTTCCAGTACGGATGTACCAGAGGTCTGGAAGGTAGCTCAAAGGCTCGATGGTGTAATGTAATGTGTTTTAAGCCCCCAACGTCAACTTCAAGGCAGCGCTGCAACCATCGACTTTAAGGCACCTAACCCCTAACCTTAACCCTAACCATTGCCTAATCCTTATACCTTCCAGGCAGTGCTGCCAGGAAGGGCGACGTTGGGGGCTTAAAACACCAAACACCAGCTCAAAGCCTGGAAGCAGAGGAAACCGCTAGCCTCTGTCAAAAGCAGAACAATATGCCAACTATTCTAAAGCTAAAGTTACCCCGATTACTCCATCTGCCTCACATCAAAGCCATGACTTCAGGCAAGACATTTAAAGAACGTTTGTGGAAACTAGGCCCGACCATCTCCACCTCTCTCTCACACACACACACACACACACACACACACACACACACACACACACACACACACACACACACACACACACACACATACACACAGGATAATACTGAGGATGGAACACAGACAGACGATAATAATTGCAATGGTTCCAGTGTTAAATGTGGATGTGGGTTTGATGGGTTTGGGGTCTGAGTGTTGGACTTAATTATCACCTCAGTCCTATAAGGATTCCTTACATGTGACATTGTTACGCACACAACAGACGAACTCAACTGTAACCGTTTATTCACATAATTTAACTACCAGACCTCCATCCTCAAAAGAAATAAACACGACAGAATGAAAGCAACAGGAACAAACACGCTGGTGCAAGGGCTTCTGGGGCTCAAGTGTTGTTCACAACACCTGACTCCAGCCCTTCCCATGAAATCCTCCCTGACCTCTTCCATATGCGGACTTTGTCGGTCTGCACTGCACGGACGGCTTTACATTCATGTTAAAGCACGGTACGTCTCCTGCAGGGTGGCCTTGGGCGTCGGTATCAGACGCTGAGTGCCACTGACTAAGCTGCTGTATTTGAGGGGGCAGCACAAGAACGGGGCATGAACCCCGGTATCCTGGGTGAAAGTCCTGTGTTGTTTGACCCATCCACCACCCCAACCTACCTCCTTACGTGGATTTTGGGTCTTTCATACTACTCTCTACTGTTGTCTCTCTTCATACTAGGTCATCTTGCAGCGTGGCTGCTCTGCCCGGTGCGCTCCATACAGGTACTAAAGGGGGATTTTTGCATCGGTATCTGATGCTGAGAGACTCTGACCAAGAGTCAGGATTTTACGAGTTGGGAGTGAGAATGGGTTGGTTGGTAAGGCACAGAACGAACAACTGACGGATCACGCGTTGGTTTGTGCTGTTTGGGAGTTTGAGAAAGACTGTGATGGGGTGGAGGGTGGAGGTTCTACCTTATCAGGTGAACAGGATTAAAGCAGCTACAAAGCTTTTAAATAGCAGTGAATCAATGCTTCTCAATGAGTTAAATCCCTGTCATCTTCATGCAGGCACCCTCACTGCATAATCTACAAACTGCAGCAGACGCATCAGCGCGATGAGATTGAGTGAGAGTGGCTGCCTGGTGAACAATAAGCCTCAGCCACAACCTTTAGCTGCTACCTTGGATTATACACTGTCAGTCATTGACAGCTTTCCCCAGCTCACAATTTATGTTCCCTTTTGAAGTAACAAAATCCCTAAGCTTCAGTATGAGAAAACCTTCCATCCTGTCCTCTGTAGAAGCCAGCCTCAAAATGTATGCAGCCTCGCTGCTGTCTGCATCTGTGACAGACAATGGGGTGCGGGAGGGGGGGGTATTGTTGTGTACTCTCTGCTGTTCCTTTGATGTTCAGCAGTAACAGAAAAAGGGCTTTTGGTTTCGGTGCCGCTGCGAGTCACTGCAGCTTTCTTGACTGACAGAAACAAATGAGTATCATGTTCATCTCTGAGTCCTGGAAGCCATGTCAATGTCACCCCACTGTTTCCTCAAATCTATGTACAGGGAATGGGAGAAATTGTCAGGCCTGTCTGAGCTCAATTTCAAACACTTCATGAAAGTCAAGACTAGGATGTCATTCTTATTATTAAAGGTTGAACAGCAAACTATTAAACTCTGCCTGCTGACCAAACAACCCGAAAGGGCTGAGCTGAAGTGGGGTTACTCAACCGTAAAACGCAGTAGTTAGTCTGCCACTTCCAGGAGCTGGCTGCACAAAAATGTGTTAGAATGGCTGATAAAGTTAAGCCAGTCTTTGTTTTTACACTTCAATCTAATGTGCCAGATGTTGAAAAGGTGTAAATGCATCCATCTCTCCATGACACACACACACACTTGCCTTGACTCGGTCTTGACTAGTCCTGGTCTTGGACTCGACAAAGGTAGACTTGACTATTGCCCTGCCATAAACTGTCAAATAGATGCATATTTACCAAACGTTTTACCAAATTTAGTCTGTGGGGGGGAAAAAACTGTTCCAACAGGATTTATATCTTCTGTTCAAAACATTAGTGCCAGGGGTTGGACTGTTCTCTCCAGGATGTCCATGGATGCTGATCGTCTTTACCTAAGGTCCTCACTTCTCCCAAAACATTGCAGCAAATTTTCCACGATTCTCGATTCCCAGTTGGTAAAAAACAAAACAATAAATCCCATGTGCTGCAACATACACTCATTGTAAGGTACATTTAAGGACGTTGTGTCATGTCACTGTTTCGCACCCTCTGATGTAGAGATGTAGATGGACGCAGAGATGATCTTGCTAGCTTGAGCTCATCTTTTCCTCTGTGTTTACTCTCAAGACTTTAGTCTCGCATTGCCAGCTCTACCTCTACAGCATTTCGGGATGAGAGAAAAATGATCTCTGGTTTATTGGCATTTCTTTAAACCAATCACAATCATCTTGGGCAGCTCTAAGCCACCGGACGGAGCAACAGTGCCGCTGCAAAATAGCCTCGGGAAGGAACTTGTTTTGGTGGAACATGTGTAGTTTCAAAAGTAGTTTTAGTCGTGCGAGAGAAAACTCCGATTGGACAGGTAGTCTAGCTAGCTGTCTGGATTTACCCTGCAGAGATCTGAGGAGCAGTTAACCATAGTCTTCACAAATCCACCAGAGGTTAGAACGCCAACACAAAGAAAGAGGAAGGGGACGGACATCCAGCCTAAATAAGGGACATCTGGTGGAATTTCCAGAGGCACCTGAACAATCCTGGAAGTGGAACGTTGTCGATATAGACTACTCTTAAGTAAACTTGAGCCAGCTGGCTAGCTAGCCCAGGCTAGCAGAGGCAGCAGGAGGTTAGCAGGAGGGTTAGCAGAGACAGTACGAGACTGGCCAGTTGATTTCCCGATCCTGCTGAGAGACTCATAGCCACATGCAATCACTGTCCAATGTCATCCAAAACCAGTGTTTGTAAAAAAAAAAGACACTTAAGCAATCAATTGTTGCAAAGCTGACGGAGACCCGCGCCTTTTGCAACACAGTTCTTCCGTGCTGGTAGGCATTCTTCTTCTTCTGCATTTAAACTAGAATGGACAGACACGCTAGACACTTGTTGCTGCCTCACTGTCAGATCGCAAAATTTATAATTGTCTATTTTACAAATATTAATTATGCTCAGTGAGCTATGAGGAAATTAAAGGATTTGAGGGCATGAACAAAATCAACTTTGCCTGTGGTCCTCCCTAGTTTGTAATGTATTTCAGTGTTTTCCCATTTGGGTTTGTGGAAGACTTAGGTGCGCATATTTGGCGGGCGTTTATGGGTCTTTCCTCAATAAAAAAAAAAAAAATGTTTTTCAATGAAATAAATATGCAATTTGGTCCGTTATTATCACCATATCTGTGTCTAAAACGTTGGAAAAGCTAGAGCAGATAATCAATGTGATGATATGACTTTGCATAAACATACACGCCACTTTCTAAAGCCAAGTGGCATTATGAGCTATCCGCGTGTATGTATACGCAGAAGAATGGGACGTTGCATTTGGAGCTCGCTAAGGGTTTAGGAACAGAAAAACAGGGTTGGCTTTAGGAAAAGAAGAAAGCAACGGTTGGGTTTAGGAAAAAAAGAACTGGGTTGGCTTTAACCCTTGTGTTGTCTTCCCGTTTTTTTCGACGTTTTTGATGCCTCTTTTTCACAGTTTGTTTTTGCTTTTTCTAACATTTTAGATTTTAACATTTTTCTTGTGCACATTTTCAGCGCTTATTTCTACGTCCCATATTTTTTTATATAAAACAAAAATTGAAAACGGGTCAATGTGACCCGAAGTCAACACAAGGGTAAAAGAAGAAAGCAACGGTTGGGTTTAGGAAACGTGACATGCGGGACATGATTCCTGGTCTCCTGGGTGAAAGTCCTGTGTTTGACCCATCCTCCCCCCCCGAACAACCTCCCTACACGGATTTTCGGCCTTTCATACTACTCGCTACAGCATAAATTGATAGTAAGTATTGAGGTAATGTAAGTCAATGGAGGCCAAACGGCATTGATATACACACTAAAAAATGATTATGCGTCTTGATAACGCGCCAAAATGGCATACGAAATGGTGTGTTATACATATACCACTTCATGAGATCAGTCTGAGATAATAGATAACCCTCCAAAAACTTAAAGACAAAACCTGCTAAAGAAGGCCAACTACAATCATTAGATCTGAGAAAAATCTTTTAGTTTGATGCTTTTTTGCCACATTTCACATTCATTCATGCTTAGGTTTTGCAAAAACGGCTTGGGTGCTGCAAGACTTATAGTGGCAGGGAAAACCCTGCATTTATTCACCTCTGATTTGAACATCTTTGACATTTATTGACTACTAAATAAAAATCAATTTCTGGTAATTTATTGATTTGATGATGCTCATCATTGAATATTGGTTGAATCATAATCAAAGTGTGTCAGAGCGGGTCAAGAATCAACAAAAATCAAGAACTGATGAACTCTGTCTGTCTGATCTCTGATGTGTGTCAGATGTGATCTATGGTTGGTCTATCTGCAGTCAGACCCAGGACTCCTAAGAAGACTCCCCAGTTCAAGGCCTACATGTAATTTCTCATTAGTGGGTCATTCAGTGCTGTGATTCAATCTGGCGCTTCGTATTGATTTGGTATTGATACATTTTCATACCCACATCAGAGTGACATGCCATCGGTTAAAGAAGTGGTCTCACACTGAGATGGTGTGTGGGTAGGCTTGGTAATAAGGACATTAAACATCTCTGACTGGATAGGGGTGACCTTCCTGCCATAAATATGAGCTATGATGTGTTTTCCTGAGCTTGCCAAGATAGTGAAGATGAAACACATCCTTCCCGTTCCTATGCACTTGAGCCAAAACCATTGCAGAAAATGAATGAAACTGAACCAAACATATTCAGAGCATTTGCATACACAGCAGCAGCTCTCTTATTTCGCCCAATAAATGTGATGTATTTTGTCCTTGGCTGGGAATAAATAGCCTATTCACAGGGGATTATTTGGGGTTCATGATCTCCTGGTGGAAACTGTATATTGGTCCAAAGATGGTCTATGTCACATATATGACATTTAATTTCAGGGATTGTTCAAGGACGCCGTAAAGTCCACTGGATGTCCCTTCATTTCGACCGGATGTCCCATTACCTTCCTCTGTCTCTGTGTTGGCGTTCTAACCTCCGGTGGATTTGTGAGGACTATTGTTAACTGCTCCTCAGATCTCTGCAGGGTAAATCCAGACAGCTAGCTAGACTATCTGTCCAATCTGAGTTTTCTCTCGCACGACTTAAACTACTTTTGAACATACACGTTCCACCAAAACAAGTTCCTTACCGAGGTTATTTTCAGAGGCACCGACATTGAGTCCAGCGCATAGCACCGCTCATGATGATTGTGGTTGGTTTAAAGAAATGCCAATAAACCAGAGCATGTTTTTCTTCCATCCTGGAAAGCTGTATGGACTAGCCAGAAATTCCTCTGCAGCACTCTGGAGGAAGGTCTGGCAATGCGAGACTAGTCTAAAGATGAATATGCTAAATGTAAAGAAATTCACTAATTCACCAAATTTAGACTGGGAGAAAACAGATCTGAATATGACTGCAGGAAGCATACTGTATGCCTCAACACTAGTCATGCAGTCATTTTTGCTCAGACATATCTGTGTCAATGGAGGCTGAATTTAATATACATACAGAAGTAGGAGAACAAAAAGAGGGGCAGTATATATCCCCAGTGTGGGCATAAAGCAAAAGTATAAATATTTTGTTGGAACAAATAATTAGCTTGTCTAGAGGACATGGTGCCATATAAAGCACTACAGAACCCCATCCCCAACACTAAGTCTTTAACATATAACCCCTTATTCCAACACCAGTGGATTGCGATATAGTAATATGCTGATGATCCATCCCTTAAATTCTCATACAGGTTTAAGCTTTGACCAACAAATATATTTCTATTATTCCAAATGTGTGATGCATATTGACACATTCAACCAACTATCTGGCAAATCATATAAAGAAAAAACATACTGTATATTTAAAAATATATTTATCTTTTAGCATTGACCCTCTCACTGTTTTCACTTCAACAAATATCACTGGAACATTTTGGTTGCCTAAAAATGTCTTAGCTCCACCTTCTCGTCCAAATATGGTCACTTCTGGCCCAGAAAAACCAAGATGGTGATGGCCAAAATGCCAAACTTGAGGCTTCTAAACCAACATGTATGTGTGACATCACAGTGGCTGTCTTTTTTTACAGGTTTTAACAATAAAATAAATAAACAAGTGTGCGTAGTAAACACACACACACACACACACACACACACACACACAGATAGATCATTGCACTGCGCAATGAAATAACATGAGAGCTACCCTGAGCCGCTTCTGATGTACACCATCCTCCATCCTATCATGGGGCTATCATAGTATAGATATATTATTATGGTAGCAACCCAAATAATAACAGCGTAAATGTACAAAATAATGTCTTGATTCTGATGTGATAGTATTGTAAGGCACGCGCCCAGTGCGCATTGAGCATGGATACACTGTTTTTATTGCATTTTTGAACATTTTACTCAGTCAATAGATAACCCTAACCTGATTCAAGCAGGAGGGCCTTGTGTGTGAGTGTGTGTGTGTGTGTGTGTCTGTGTGTGCGTGCGTGCGTGCATGTGTGTGTGGAAATGAGTGTGATTTGGCCTCCTCATGTCTCAGAGCAGACAGGAGATGCAATTGAGATGACACAACTAACTTTTTGGATGAAAGCATTTGGACTTTTCTGGGATGAAATCAGAATACATGCAGTATTACGACTAACAATATTACACAAGGAAAACAACAAAAGGCAACACAATAATAGGAAAAAATGGCTTAGACCCAAGAGGGGTTAATGGGATGTGACTATGCCTTCCTCCATTTATGTTCTTCCAATAACTGTAGACACTTAATATTTCATTAAATAAAGACGTACAATTATAACATTTTGGGAATAAATACAACTTGAGGTAATAAAACATACAAAATATAATTCTCTGCCCTGGATATGCTATAGATTAGCCACTAAATAGAAACATTGTTCTACTCTGCTTTGTAGGCCAGAGCTGCATGGTGGAAAGAAGGCAGAATAAACAGAGCAGAGCAGTCCTCAATGGTTTGGAGCAGCCTGTCACCTGACAGTCCAGGACTAGTCAGACTGAGACAGTGACAGTTTGAGGTCGAAGCGTGATTCCACTTAGCTCAGTGGCCAGGCGACTGGAGAGCTGCAACATGCCCAGAGGAACGGCTAACGAATGGCAGGTATCTGGAAAGAAGATTCCCTTTAGAGTCCTCTGACAGCACTCGTACCCATGCTGATATAATCAGGCAGAGGAAGCCCTCCAGCACTTACTCTATTTTCTACAGGTCCAGTTAGTGTGGCTCACACTGGATCACCACTGAAAGTAGAGAGTTGATCCTTCATTACCCCCACACGTTGGCAATCCTTAGAGCCTGACCAGTAGTGGGACCCAAAGTGGAAAGTTTGCTCTGAGGGCGAAGAATTACAGTAAAACTAAAAGGATGTTTACAACGGTTAATTCTAACCAAGTAATTTGATTGGCAAGAGGCATTCCATGAGTGCTGATATACAGTCTAAGGCGTTTTCACACCTATAGTTCATTTGCTTTAGTCCGAATCAGTTGATGGGTTTGTAAACTTGGAACGTTTCCCCTTGGTTTGGTTTCACACCTGGAAAAATCCAAACATACCAAAATGCATCATTATAAATCACGCAAGAACAGTCACTCCTCTTATTGGTCGGATGTGTCTGAAGGTGGGAGCAAGAAAGTAAAAACAGGAAGAAGGTCCTGTGTGGACTAGTTCATATTTCTTGCATCTCCGTGGTCAAACCAGCTCATTTCATTTAAATAATCAGACATTGTTTTTGCTCTGCTCACCTGCTGCTAGTCTCCTGAAGAGGTGTGGACGTGGACAAACCCATGTGACACAGATACAGGAAACTACTCTGAGTTGGGGGGGTCTCGGTTCTAAACCCTCTCTGGTATGGATAATTTAAGGGTTGATGAAAGTGGGACCCTGACAGTGTCTCAACAAGAAGGGTCATGGGGTCACCTGGATTTATGGAGTCAAGACAGATAGCATTCATCCTCTGGGGACCATGAACATTTTTGAGTGTTCAAGTAAGTTTTTTAGTCATCGTCGTGCTGTTCAAAGGTACATTTTAGGGCGTATATGGAAGGCCAGGGGGATCAAAATGACGTCATATCCTGCCGGCGCGCCCTATTTATGGTGAGGGAGCCGAGGTGGCGCACGGGTCTTTTTTTTTCAGAGTGACTGCAAGTCTCTCTTGTAAACTTACTGGGTTAAGATGAGTTCTTTTATGGTGAATGAAAGGCTCGATCCGACGAAGTAGGAGTCAATGCTGCCGCTAGTTCTGCCGTTGTTTACCTTTTTCTTCTTCTTCTAGTCCGTAGAAAGAGCAACGTTGGTAGCCTTTGCTCATTAGCGCCACCTCTGTTCAGGAGAAGACAGCAACTAGTGTCACGACCACCAGTGCGGGTATAATTAGTCACGGCGATTTCATGACGTCACATATGCGCGCGCCAGCTAGGCCGCGGTTACTGTAAAACACGCTTTAGTCAGACTGAAGCAGCCCTCGCACCAGCGTGTTTGGTCCGGTTGCTTTCGTACTGTCGTGTTTATTTCTTTTGAGGATGGAGGTCTGGTAGTCTATTTTTCGTGTCTTTGTTTCTTTGTTAGTTTAGATACCATTTTGATAGTTTAGGTGGGGATGTTCTGGGTCCGACGGCCCTTTGTGGGTTGGCCCAGGCTTCTTCTCTTCTTTTGTTCTTTTTGGCCAGACATCCAGACTCCCATAGTTTTGGTTAAATCTTTGCTATTCCTCGGCTATGGTGTCCTTCAGTATGAGGTTGGTCACAGTGAATTTGAGTTTGTTCGTTGTGGCCGTAACACCATGACACAGTACATTTCACAGCTAACTGGTCAGAAGTGGTTGAAATATTCTTGCTCTTGAACAAAGTAGTGGACGGATGTATGAACCAATGCAGTTTGACATAATAGCACCATCAAATATTATTGATCAATGGCCAGCAGAATGGCTAGTGCTTAAAAAAAGACTACATAGAGACATACTGGAAATGTTGTTGGTTTGATTCCTGCAACAACCACATGCCGTGTCCTACAGCAACACACCGCCTGCTCAATACAACACCCAGCTACAGCACGTTAAGTCAACACCAGAGAGCAGGGGAAATAAAAAATGGTACACCTTACTACCTGTGAACAATACACAACATATCAGATGAAATGGAGGCTAAAGTGTAATGTTTGTGGTTCCTCCTGTGTCACGTCTTGTTTTACTTCCTGCCTTCTTCCGTCTTTGTGATTGTCTGCCCTGCCGTGATGTGTTCCACCTGTTCATCCTCCCTCATGTTAACTGTCCCTTGTTTCACCCTGGTTACCATGTGTATTTAGTCTCTGGGCTTTCTGTGTCTCTTGTCTCTTTGTCATTATGTGTGTCTTTTCCTGTGCCGTTCCCTGAGTCAACTAGTATGTTTACATGCACACCGATATTCCTAGCCTAGAAATCTAGACGCACCCTAGCGGCAGCAAATTTAATTTGCAGCCAGGGGGGTCTAGGCACTCTCCGTTGACTTGCAAGCTGGAAAAACCAAATTTTGTTCAGGCCAATCACATCGTGTATAGAGTCGGTGGGCGGGCTTATGGCTGCTGCTGCTGGGAACAGCCGTCTTCTGGAAGACTTGGAGTTCAGCTTTTCTTTAAGAAAAGAACAAAGAACGGCACTGAAGTCATTCTTAAAAAAGGAAGATGTGTTCGGAGTTTAGCCGACCGGATACGGCAAAAGTTGAATCTATCAACTAGCTTCTCTACCTTCTTCGTTGCTCTGCCTGGTTGTAGCGCTATCCTATCGCGTGCAGAGGGAATTTGAAAGACAACCGTTTATCCCGCCCCTCGGATTGAGCCCCGTCAATGGTGAGACCCAACATCTGGATGTGGGTCTGGCTTGTCAGGCTACGATATTCCACTATTATTCTGAATATGACAATATTCCAAATTTTATACAGATCATGTACACAGCATATCCCGGTTGGATATTCTGAATAAGGCCTTTTTCCGAATATAGCATTTTCCGATTAATTAAGACGTGGGATATTCTGGTATTATTCAGGTTTTAGAGACATTCTTAAGAACAGTGATCTTCAACAGGGGGTCCGCGACCCCTAGGGGGTCCTCAGTCATTGCAGGGCTGGACCATTAAATAATACCTTTTTTCCCCCAAAAAATGTAAATGTGTGAAAATGATAAAATGAATCCATCATAATATTAGTAAAGATAAATCGGCATATTCGTTAAAACAATCTCAACAACATTGATGATCACTACTAACTAACTGGCATGTAAGGTAGCCACTATGGTAGCCATCCACAGATACAGGTAAGCTAATGGATTCACTGTTATTGACGTTAAAACATAATGATAGATGAATATGTAAATACTTATTTTAATAGCTTAGTATTGTAGGGAACCATTAAACTGTATATAGGCTTTAGGTCATTTTTAGGCCAATTTTATACAAAATATGTAGGTCCCTGCTCGTCTCCCTTTCAGATTAGGTGTCCTTGGCTTAAAAAAACATTGAAGACCCCTGCTTCAGAATATGCGTTTCAATCGGGGGTTTCACCGCAGTTTACGGCTTACGGTCACCTCTGGGCATTGCTATGGTTTCTGTACACAAATCCAACCAGCCAACAGTTTGCGAGGCTGCAGACCCGATAAGAAGGAAGAAAGGTTGAAGGAATGAAAGAGGGACGCTGTGTTCGCACAGTCCAACAAGTCCACCGCCGCTGGGAAACTTTGAAAAACTATTTTTCAAGGCTACATGTTAACGTGAATATTAGTGGAGTATTCACTTTCGTTAGCCATGGAAACAGCTTAGTTGGAATATCGTCTTTTTCGAAATAAGGGCAAAAAACGGAATATTACATGCATGTAAACATACTCATTCCCTGCATCTCTCCCTGTGCAGTTAATCATTGCGTTTTTTGCTCTTCTTAATTTTCAGTGTATTGATTTTTGTTTGGATCTCGGTTGCCAGTTTTTACCTGCCCGCTTTAGGACACCTTTTGTTTGTAGGCTTTTTTAACTTAACCTATAAAAACGTCCTGCTGCCTCCTCGCTCCAATCTGCATTTTGGGTCTCAAACCCTGACATAAAGTGCACTGTAGGTTTTCTAATAGCTTTTGCTATTGAATATTGCTACATTAACAGCAGGCACTGTATGCTCAAGGGAGGAATGTCAGTTAAACATAAGCTAGGACAGAGTATTGAATAACTCTTCGACTAATGTATTTCTATGTATCTTCCTCTGTTATGTAAAAAAAAAATCTCTAGTCCAACATGTGCACTTATCAGAGAGTGAAATGAAATATACTCAGCCTAAATCATTTCCATATGCGAAAAGAAATACGCTGTCGCAGAAAAAAAAGCAAAGGAAGTGTAGCAGACTTACGGAGGGAGTGCCACTCGTCCTGCCTTATTGTCCTGGTGATGTTGTAGGAGAGGTTTTTGGGTATCGTAGCCGAGGAGTAGTGATATTTGATGTAGGAGCACCTCACAATGGAACCTGCAGAGAAGAAAACAAAGGCTTTTTTTTTTCTTTTTAAATGGATAAAAAAACACTGACTCATGGCTCATTACATAAGATCCACACTGGTGACACATAGAGCAGAAATGAATGGAACGTTAAGATAACATTATTCCATCGTGTCATGATTCAGCTGGAGAGGCTATGTCTGCAGTTATCAGTTAAATACCCAGACACTGGCAAATCACTCTTCTGTCCTAAAACAAAAGCAATCTGCTGTTGTCATACAACCCTATTGTGTCAACGCTAAAGAAACCTTTCAGCATGTCTTTTTATTAACTGCAGTGACTGAGACAATGGCTGTCAGAGCAATGATGTGTTCATCAAAAGTTATTAACTAATCAGTCAAGGGAGCCATTCAGTGTATAATTATGAATTCCCCTGGCCTGGTAACGTGTGTGGGTTTTCTAGATGAAAGTTTTCATTGGCAACGTAGACCTGAGACAAACTGAGAGTCACGAAGATGTCTGAATGAATGGAGACATGAGCTGAGCTGTAGAAACATTGAACCATAATGGTGGAAAACAATTATCAAAGTTTTTTCTAAGGGCCAGAAAATGGAAGGCATTGCTTGTTTGGTCAAACACTTAAAACCACTTATGTTTACACTGTACTGGCAACAACCTCTTGTGATCATGTGAATAATAACTATTAATTGTGTCTGTATATTTCTGACACAGCAATCAGAATCAGAATCAGAATCAGAATCAGAAAGGGTTTTATTGCCAAGTACGTTTTTTGACACATACAAGGAATTTGTTTTGGTGTTGCTGGTGCACATCACTCATTCTCTAAATGTAATATTAAACAATATAAGTATAGGTAAACAATATAAGTATATGTACACAGTATGTATTAAATTAAAAATAAAGATAGAAATAAAATAAAATAGATAAATAAAGAGCAAAGAGCATTAGAGCAGAGAGAACAGTGGCATGAAGAGCCAGGTGGAGAGTCAGGGTGGTTTCCGGGCCTTGTTAATAAGGCTAGTGGCGGAGGGAAAAAAGCTGTTCATGTGGCGTGAGGTTTTGGTCCTGATGGACCTCAGCCTCCTGCCAGATGGGAGGGGCTCAAAGAGTTTGTGTCCGGGGGTGGGAGGGGTCAGCTACAATCTTTCCAGCACGCTTCAGAGTCCTGGTGGCGTAAAGGTCCTGGAGCGGCGGCAGATTGCAGCCAATCACCTTCTCAGCTGACCGAATGACACGCTGCAGTCTGCCCTTGTCCTTGGCAGTGGCAGCAGCGTACCAGATGGTGATGGAGGATGTGAGGATGGACTCAATGATGGCTGTGTAGAAGTGCACCATCATTGTCTTTGGCAGGTTGAATTTCTTCAGCTGCCGCAGGGAGTACATCCTCTGTTGTGCTTTCTTGACGAGGGAGCTGATGTTCAGCTCCCACTTGAGGTCCTGGGAGATTGTAGTTCCCAGGAAGCGGAAAGACTCCACAATGTTAATTGTGGAGCCACAGAGGGTCATGGGGGCAGGTGGGGCTGGGTTCTTCCTGAAGTCCACAACCATCTCCACTGTCTTTAGAGCGTTGAGATCTAAATTGTTTTGGTTGCACCACTTCACCAGGTGGTCAGCCTCCGACCTGTAAGCGGACTCGTCTCCATCAGAGATGAGTCCGATGAGAAGGTGTCGATCCCGCGAACTTCAGAAGCTTGACGGACTGATGACTGGAGGTGCAGTTGTTGGTGTAGAGGGAGAAGAGCAGAGGCGAAAGAACACAGCCCTGAGGGGATCCAGTGCTGATGGTCTGTGAGTTGGAGACGTGTTTCCCCAGCTTGACATGCTGCTTCCTGTCAGACAGAAAGTCAGTGATCCACCTGCAGGTGGAGTCAGGCACACCAAGCTGGGAGAGCTTCTCCTGGAGCAGAGCCGGGATGATGGTGTTGAAGGCAGAGCTGAAGTCCAAAAACAGGATCCTGGCGTAGGTTCCTGCAGAGTCCAGGTGCCGGAGGATGTAGTGGAGGGCCAGGTTGACTGCGTCATCTACAGACCTATTGGCTCTGTAGGCAAACTGCAGGGGGTCCAGGAGGGTGTCAGTAATGGCTTTGAGGTGTGAAAGCACAAGGCGCTCAAAGGACTTCATAACCACAGAGGTCAGGGCGACGGGTCTGAAGTCATTAAGTCCTGTGGTCCTTGGCTTCTTGGGGACAGGGATGATGGTTGAGGTCTTGAAGCAGGCTGGCACGTGACATGTCTCCAGTGAGGTGTTAAAAATGTCTGTGAACACTGGAGACAGCTGGTCAGCACAGTGCTTCAAGCATGATGGGGAGACAGCATCTGGTCCAGCAGCTTTCCTGGGATTCTGTCTCCTAAAGAGTCTGTTGACGTCCCTCTCGTGGATGGAGAGAGTCGTCACTGAGGTGGGTAGGGGGGTGGAGGTGGAGACCTTTAAGGAGGGCATTGGTGGGGGGGGGGCCCAGGGCCCCTGCTGAGGTGGGTGAGGTGGAGGTGATGCACAGTGGCTGTAGCTGTAGGGAGGTGTGGTGGGGGATGGTGTCAGGACTGACCTTTTGTCTTTCAAATCGACAGTAGAACTCGTTCAGGTCGTTGGCTAGGTGTCGGTCATCGAAGGAGTGGGGGGGGGGTTTTAGGCTTGTAGTTGGTGATCTGCCTAAGTCCTTTCCAGACAGTTGCAGAGTCATTAGCTGAGAACTGGTTTTGGAGTTTCTCAGAGTATCGTCGTTTAGCCTCCTTCACCGCCTTGCTAAACTTGTACTTTGACTCTTTAAATCTGTCTTTGTCCCCACTCCTGAACGAGTTTTCCTTAGCCAGCCTTAACCTTCTGAGTTTGGCTGTGAACCAGGGTTTGTCATTGTTGTAACTCACCCTGGTGCATGATGGAACACAGCAGTCCTCACAGAAGCTGATGTATGACGTCACAGCCTCTGTGTACTCATCCAGACTGTTGGTAGCAGTCCTGAACACATCCCAGTCAGTAGAATCCAAACACGACTGGAGATCCTCCACAGCCTCACTGGTCCACTTCCTTGATGTCCTCACAACAGGTTTGCAGAGCTTTAGTTTCTGCCTGTAGGTGGGGGATCAGGTGGACCATGACGTGGCCAGAGTGTCCCAGTGCAGTACGGGGGGGACGGCGTGATAAGAATCCCTGACTGTGGTGTAACAGTGATCCAGAATGTTCTCCTCTCTGGTCGGGCATTTAATATGCTGTCTATATTTAGGGAGTTCGTGAGTGAGGTTCCCTTTATTAAAGTCACCAAGGACAATAACTAGGGACTCCGGGTTGGTCCGCTCCACGCACAGAATCTGGTCGGCAAGCATGCGCTGCGCGTCCTGCACGTTGGCCTGCGGTGAGATGTAAACACCGACCAGGATGAATGACGCGAACTCACGGGGTGAATAAAAAGGCTTACAGTTTATAATGAAATATTCCAGGTTAGGAGAACAATGCTGCTGGATCACTGTCACGTCGTTGCACCAACCGCTATTGATGTAGAAACCGATTCCTCCACCTTTAGTTTTGCCGGAGAGGTCCGTGTCTCTGTCCGCTCTGTAGAGTTGGAAGCCTGCCAGCTGCAGCGCAGAGTCCGGTATTAATCCACAGAGCCACGTCTCCGTGAAGCACAAAACAGCAGATGAGAAAAAGTCCCTGTTTCTGACCAACAGCAGTTGTAGCTCCTCCAGTTTGTTGGGCAGTGAGCGCACGTTAGAGAGGAATATTCCCGGTAATGGTGTGCATAATCCTCGCTGGCGGAGACGCACAAGCACACCGGCCCGTTTCCCTCTCCTCCGGCGTTTCGCTGCATGAGCAAAGGTGAGCGCACCTTTGACCAGAATGTCCAAAATTTCCAGTGAAGGGAGAAGAAAAGTGGGAAATAAGTCCGATGGTATTGTTCCCCTGAAGTTCACGAGCTCTTCACTGGTGAATGAGATACGGGTACCATCGCAAGAAACATAGTTAAAACACAAAACAAAACAAAACAGAGCGCACCAACACACCGTGTCACCATTCTGCGGCGCCATCTTGGTGGAGACCATCCAGTAGTTGTTAAGTTATTCAGTAGGGACCAAAGTGGCAGACAGTTGAGCTAGCACTGCCATCCCTAGAGCCACATGGCTAACAGAGCTACAAACAATCACAAACTGACTCGTTAGAGCCACTAATAAATGACCAATCACAGACTGCTGCTTTGGTTTGACATTCTGAATCTGTAAATGCAAATGGACTGTATTCATATAGCGCATTTCTAGTCAAGTGCTCTTACATGTAGTACGGGAACCATTCACCGTTCACACACATTCAGATACTGTGGCCGAGGCTGCCGTACAAGGTGCCACCTGCTCATCAGATAAACATTCACACACATTTACACAGAATCGGGAGACATTCAGGGTTCAGTGTGCCCAAGGGCACGTCGACATGGGACTGCAGGGCCAGGGAACCGACCTTCCGATTGGTAGACGACCGCAATACCACCTGAGCCACAGCCACCCCTTGACCAAACTTTCCAAACAGAAGACACTCTAAATTGACATGATATACCCCAGTGGTTCCCAGTGGTACTTTCTGCAGGGCCAGCCTTTTTATGAATACAAATATTTTCAAGAGATCAGCTGTTTCTCTGTGGAGGGGGAGAGCCCAATAGTCCCGACCCAGCGCGTTTCGATAAAGCGCGTTTTAGATCAATAACAACGCCAAAGGCACCTGACCAAGGCGTCCGTAATTTACGTGATGGGAGCGAGAATGTGTTGCTATAATATATGGTCTATTATGGGGGGGATACATTTTGTCTCCAACAGGGATAAAAATGATTCAGCAGAGGCAGTGATATGTAGAGCAGAAAGGGGGATATCCCACGCATCCCCCGTGGAAAATCACACCCTGTCTAAGTGTAAGGAGCAACGCCAAAATCGCCAAGGAACGCCAAGAAACTGGGTTGTTTCTGACCGAACTACAAACCAGATATGTGACCACGCGTCATGTCCTGCCTCCTGCACGAATGCGAGAGATCTACAATGTTTTACATTATAGGACATTATTTTGTTAGTGTATTTTGTAACGTGTTATCTTTTAAAATAATGTTGTTAAAATAAAATACTTATACAAGTAGTTATTTCTCCCGTTGTATTGGTTTGCCCTCTGATGAACATAATGCGCACAAATAGTATTTTTGGAAGGAAAATTCTAACGTCATTTTTGGCTGATTATGACAGCCCTAGTGAAGCGGAAGCTTCAGTGCAAGTTGCATGCTGTATATCATGATGAATTCTCACAGCATGTTTCCATGCACTTTGTCACAGCCAAGAGTAACAGCGTGTTTGTAATATTTGGACTTTTTGACTGTATTTTGGCATATTTGCACTCTGTATGCTTGTATGAAGACTGTAATATTCTGGCGCGTGGAGAAGGAGCTGCTTCCCTTTGACACCATTACTGCAGTCTGCTCTAATTATCTCTGGCAAGGCTGCACACTGAATAACTGCATAGTTGGAGACCTGGGAGATTTGAACTGCACAAACAGAGACAACCAGGATAACACACACACACACACACACACACACACACACACACACCCACACACACACCCACACCCAGGGGACAACAGCTGCTGACAATAGTAATTACCCATTCATGACTTTCTCTTCAACAGAACATGAAACCATGGTGCATAACCTGGTGAAGTAAACATCTTAAAATTCTACTCTAACTACAAATAATAATACATGTCATATAATCTTCCTAAAAAAAAATCTTTCCACAGCTTTTTGAAAAGCATAGGATATAGATTGATAGTTACTGTTTTTGCTGTTCCCTGCTCTATGGTTTTTCAGTCCACCACCATACTTTGGTCGGGACTTGAACCAACAACCCTCCGCTTCCCAACCCAACTCCCTACTGACTGAGCTACTGCCACCCCCCTCCATCTGAACCCCTAACTCTGTGCCATCCCACTGGCTTTAAAACAGACTTCTGATGATGTTACGGCATGAACAGAAAGCTGGTTTGCGGTAGAGTCAAGGAGCTGGTATCGATTTTCCTGCTGTTGGAGGAAGCCTCTGAGTCCCGGGGAGATTTCAAGTAGGCCAATACAACTGATGGCCCTGACAAGAGGCTCATCAGAGCATTCTGGCAATGGGCTTCTTTTGCCCAACCACCACTCACTTTAACACAGCTCAACACTGCTTAAAAGGCCCACAGTCCATACTGCTCACATACAGATGTTGCATTACAGGATAACTATCGTTTTTTTCAACATGGACCCTATTTACCATGTTGTTTGTCTAAGTGACTGCTGGGAACAACAGCGGCAACAGCGAAACAAGCTACAATGTAAGTTAATAGGGCAATTGTGCAGCTTCTTTTTACGTTCACAAAAGTGCTCGTTTTGCCTCTGACAGACTCAGATTAATATTCTAAGTGCAAACATAAAATCATCCACGAAATTGCACTCGCTAAACCCACCAGACTCCGTGTAAATAAACAGTAATTTTAGCATCGTAAATATAATTATAAAAAGCCATTTTGGGTCGTCTTTCCACTTTTCCAACCATCATAACTCTAGTTTTGGTTGAAATAATCACATAGTTTACAGATCTACATGTGAAAATATGTTGGCTTTATACACGCTAAAAGTATTGTTGGTCTCGTGGGTTTAGCGCTAGTGATCTCAGAGCTGTTTCTGGTTAAACAGAAAGGTCTTAAAGAGGTTTTAAAGGTCTATCTCTGTAGGGATCCTTTCCATAATGTTGTCAGACACTTAGAATAATAATCAGAGTCTGTCAGCGGCAAAAACTGAACTTTTAGT
Organism: Perca schrenkii; assembly: GCA_025617405.1. Lineage (NCBI taxonomy): Eukaryota > Metazoa > Chordata > Actinopteri > Perciformes > Percidae > Perca > Perca schrenkii. The sequence continues at coordinate 1,893,534 of CM046809.1, read as the reverse complement.
GGACACACATTTGCCCCGTAGGGTTACATTGCAGCCCGGTCTGTGGCTGCCGGTTACAGCGTTCACGCTTAATACTGGACCAATTTCAAACATTGTTTTTCCTATCAGTAACTTACACACAAAAACATGAGAAAATAGGGTCCAGGTTGAAAAGAAGCCATCAGAAGAGACCATCTATAGGAACATGTCTGTGCGATGACATTGTGGGGTTTTAAAGGGATGTTCCTCTGCTGCATATGTGGACAGGACTGGATGCAATGTTGAAGAAGATCCACTGACTAAGGTTTACTGAGGTTCTGTAAGGGATTTTTTGTAAAAAGTGGAAGGCCCGAAGGCCAGAAAATCTGACTCCAATGATCTCTCTAAATTCTAATCCCCAGCGTATTTGTTGATGACCCAAAAGACTAGCCTAGAAATCAAGATGCACCCTAGTGGCAGCAAATTTATTTTGCAGCCAGGGGGGTCTAAGAACTCTCCGTTGACTTGCGAGCTGGAAAAACCAAATTTTGTTCAGGCCAATCACATCGTGTATAGAGTCGGTGGGCGGGCTTATGGCTGCTGCTGCTGCTGGGAACAGCGGTCTTCTGGAAGACTTCAGCTTTTCTTTGAGAAAAGAACAAAGAACGGCACTGAAGTCATTCTTAAAAAAGGAAGATGTGTTCGGAGTTTTGCCGACCGGATACCGGAAAAAGTTGAATCTATCAACTAGCTTCTCTTCCTTCTTCGTTCCTCTGGTTTGTTGTAGCGCTATCCTATTGCATGCAGAGAGAATTTGAAAGACAACCGTTTATCCCGCCCCTCGGATTGTTCCCTGCCAATGGTGAGTTCCCAGACCCAATATCTTGATGTGGGTCTGGCTTGCCAGGCTACCAAAAGACCAGAAACCTTGAAGAATCACTGAGATGTTTAAACACTTCTTTAATAACAGCATTTTAAAATCTACAAATACACATGCTGGCCAAAACATGCGATCCCACAACCTCCTCACATCTGCCAGGTTATGGCCAAATATTCAAAAGTCATTATTCTCTATAGGCTGTCCCCCTTCCTCCGTCCAGCTGGATGTAAGGGGGTTGCTGTCTTCATGAACACCAGTCAGGCCGGACGTCTGTTTGACTCCAGCTAGAGATAAGACAGACCCCTCCTGTCTCATTCTTCCTCTTCCCCTCTCCATGACATCTGACCGAGTGCCTAAACACACACATTCCTACCGGCTTTTCCTGTCATTAATGTTGCAGCGAAACCTGTCCCACGAACACACACACAGCATGATGGTACACTTTAACATACTATATGACTAATCTAGTAAAATACATAAAATAATAGCAATATCTCTTCAGTTCAAAGAGTAGCATGTGGGGAATGAGGGCCCTGTCCTGACAAGTGGTCAGAGTCCATTCATTTAGGATATTTTGAGCAGGTGAAAGCAGAAAACAACCATTTCCTCCTGTCAGTGGCACAACAAGAGGTGTAAGAAGTACTCTGGCACATCTCTCATCCTCCAACAGGAAAAAATGGAAAGTGTTTGCTTCCCATCCAGTGGAACAAAAACACTCCAGCTTGTAAGAATCTAAAATCCTACGATTTCCCATCAGCAGTGAGCTCTATACAAGGCCATCCTGCTGCTGACAAATTCAACACTGCTAGTTTCCTTTCTCCCTTGACATCTGTCAGATTTTGAAAGTTTTTTTCTGATCTTCAAGTTTCAAAAACAGTCTCCAGAAACAGTCCACATGAGCTATTATTTTGTGATCAGATCGGATTTAGTCTGTATCCACGACGTTCCACTTCCAGGATTGCTCCTCTATCTTTGTGTTGGCGTTCTAACCTCCGGTGGATTTGTGAGGACTATGGTTAACAGCTCTTCAGATCTCTGCAGGTTAAATCCAGACAGCTAGCTAGACTATCTGTCCAATCTGAGTTTTCTGTTGCACGACTAAAACTACTTTTGAACGTACACATGTTCCACCAAAACAAGTTCCTTCTTGAGACTATTTAGCAGAGGCACCGTGGTTCCATCCAGCGCTTAATGCCGCCCAAGTAATTGTGATTGGTTTAAAAAAAATGCAAATGAACCAGAGCACGTTTTTCTTCCATACAGGAATGCTGTGTGGACTAGCCAGACCTTCCTTTGCAGCGCTGTGGAGGAAGGTCTGGCAAAGTGAGACTAGATCTGATCTCGTGGTCATTATGGGAAATGTCTGGTTAACTCAACTTCAACTAATGAGTTAAGGGTAAGGCTCAGGAAAGATTGCCTTCATGGTTGAAAAAAATGGTTGCCTGTTGGTAGGATAGAACGGAGTCTCTCGGCTCCACAGTCACACCACCCATCCGGACCTCCTCCCTGCTGAGGCATAAGGCACAATGTCAAGCTACCTCTGCCCTTGCTACTGAGAGACTACATTTATTAACCACACAATCACAGGAGGCACACCAAATGTCACAGATCTTAATTAATATGTTCTAGTGTAGGGCTGCTAGTAGAGGGAGAGCTTCAGCATCACCTTTACGCCTTTACGTAATGGAGAAAGTTTTGCTGACGAGCGGACAAGCAGCAAGTTTTAATATGTCCATTACATTTTGAATTTGAGAAATACAATTCATAATGATATTGTTACTGGGCATGATAAACAGTAACAATTAAAGGAGAACTCCGGGCAATTTTTCCGTTAATCTTGATTGCTATATGTGTATGAGTACTGCCGATAGCAAAAAAAACGAGCCGAATCGGTGCTAGCAACACGGAGCTGCTGCAGCTAATGCCGAGAGCTCCCACTCAGCTTACGACAGTTATGGCGGCATAAGATAAAGAGTGCCTTTTTGCCTCTTAACAGACACAAAATGCAATTAAAATGTCTGTGCAACATGAACAGGGACCTTACATGACAACAAGATGCATTTAGCAACTTAGCCATTGTTTAAATTCACCTACCCTCTTAGCTGCTAGCTGCCGTCTGGGATGAGTGAGAGTGTTCAGCCAGGCTCCGGTAATAATCATCACGCAGCAGTTCCATGTGTATTTGTAGCATATATATCCATTTGTATGCTGTCGTTGGTGAATATGAGTCTCTGCAGTGGCGAATTGTGTGGTAGTTTCCTTAGCCAGGCTAGCAGCCCGGACCGGCATCCTTCTACTTCCTATAGCCGCCCCCCTCGCCTGCTGAGGCCGATAACAAACCAACAAGCGCCCGCTGGTCTGGTGGAGGTCTTCCAGAAGACCGTTCAAGCCTTCGCGGCGAAAAATTGTATTTTATTTCACCCTCACAAATAGGTAATTGAGCACGTGTTTCACACACATTTTTTGCTAAGTACATAATTCCATATGTGTTCATTCATAGTTTTGATGCCTTCAGTGAGAATCTACAATGTAAATAGTCATGAAAATAAAAAGGAAACGCATTGAATGAGAAAGTGTGTCCAAACTTTTGGCCTGTACTGTACATATAAGACATATACTGTACATACACAGCATTAACAACAAATACACTACTACTGCAGTATTAACCCAAGTTATTATGAGTCAGACATGTCTGCACTGTGATGGGTGCTGTGGATGAGTAAACCCAAAGCTAGACGGCCAGTCTGTCTGCCAAAATCAAGCTTACATTTGCCACACATTGGAGAAAGGGCCAGTGCTATTGTGCACTGTTGCAAAACTAATTAACTAAGCGTCTCTTGTATTTCCTCTGCAGAGACATTGATGATGTGCCTGAAGGTACTTGTTTCCCCCATGACAGTTTGGAATAAAACAGAGACTGATTCACTGCCAGGCCAGCTGAGTGGAACTCAGTGCTGCATACCACAGTCGGCTCTCTCTCTGACCCCCCCACCCTCCTCTCATAGAGAACAGTGGGTGTCAGATAGCAGGGATACATGCGTGTGCATTATGCTGGGAAGATGATCTGTCAATAACTTGTCTGGGAAAATACAACCTGAGATGGGCTAGGAGTAGACATCTGTTAAGTGATTTAAGTATTGATCAGCTCAACACGCAGAGCTGTAGAACACCTCTTTTAAATGGTAGTGGTAAGTGGTGACCAAGTATGTCTATTCTAACACTAAGCTCAGCAGATTAAAGTGAAGATTTTTAAAGTATAAAACCCCATTTTTTATGTATTCATTGCTGGCATCTCTGTATGGTTATTTTTCATTGTCACTGGCAGTAACAGTCTGTCTTTCCTGCAGTTTATTGAAATTGTGTAACCACACGCGAGGGATTCACATAATGCCCTGTGGACAGATACAGAAGCCGCACTTCTTCTGTTCTATATCTGATCGCCAGACCTTCCTCCACAGTGCAGCAGAGGATGGTCTGGCTAGTCCACACAGCATTCTGGGATGGGAGAAAAACGTGTTCTGGTTTATTGGCATTTCTTTAAACCAATCACAATCATCATTTGTGGCGTTACGCGCCGGACAGAACAACGGTGCCTCTGCAAAATAGCCTCGGGAAGGAACATCTTTTGGTGGAACGTGTACGTTCAAAAGTAGTTTTAGTCGTGTAACAGAAAACTCAGATTGGACAGATAGTCTAGCTAGCTGTCTGGATTTATCCTGCAGAGATCTGAAGAGCAGTTAACTATAGTCCTCATACATTTTTCAAACGAATTTCAGTAACAATCTGGGCCACACCAATGACAACATGTCATTATACACGTCATATTCAGTAAACAGCGAACATTGTCACATACTCCAGTCCAGCTGTCACTACCACAACTGAGAGAAATAAAACTTATTTTACCAATGGTTCACAGCGGTTACGTTCTAAAGTAAGGCAAAATCTATGATTTTGTCTTTTAGTTTTTTACTTGTGGCGACCTTTGACAATTGCATCATGACTGTGCACCCCCATTTCCAACCAATGGCATCATTTCCCCGCCCCCGTTGTTAACGACCGTGTGCCATTCCCATCAAATTGACCCACTTCCTACCCAAACACAAAGTCAACCCTGGTTCAACCCTCGGTGTGAAAGGGGTATTAGTCGACAGGGCCGCAGAGAGAACCACTACACATCTACACATAACTGTAACAATGCAGTATTTCAACGAAATGTGGGCTCCCCAATTTTGGAGCAGTCATCATTATCTCAAGTCACAAGTTCATGTCATATTCGTGTTTCCAGTTCAGGACTAAATAGCGTTCACATCAACATCCAACTTGTAACTATGAAAAGGAAACATGTATTTTTCTGATCACTCTGAAATATACATAGATTTACCCAGAAAAAAGATTAAGATCCTCTAACTTCTACAGCAGTAACTAACATAACGTAGGCTGGAGAGACTAAACTGTGGACCCTGTTTTTAGAGTGCATTTCCTAAAATGTATTCACGCCTCAGGTAACCCAGTCTTCCCATTTAAATATCTCTAAAGAGATATGCACCACGCAATGCTCTTTAAAACGTTTAATCAGCAGCAGTGATCAGCAGCCTAGTCTCGACCATTTCCAAATATTTACCTGCGGAGGAGAAGTGTTCACTCCAAAACGAAGTCAACAAGTCTGGGTCACCGAAGATGTGAACTAACATGAGTCAGCAGCTTTTTGCATCAATGAACAGCCGTTGCTACAGTCTCCGACTCAGTTCTGAGCCTGGCAGACACACAGGAACATGTTGAGAGTGGAGGAAACAGCACAAGGAATCCATGAACTCCCAGATTTCACAATGGAAACTGGACATGGTATAAAACCATTGTCTATCTGTGTTTTCATGTCTCTGTTGTTATCACAGCCAATAACCAACTGTGAAAATTAACTAGCCAGCCAGCTGTGGTTTTTCTTTATGTCTCCTTTAGTGTCATATTTAGACGCGCTTGGTCAGGACTCTTGGCGTCACTTTTTGGCGCTCTGGGTCAGCATGTACGATGCAGCACAAGAACGGGACAGTTTTAGGTTTAGGAAAAGATTGAGGGTGGGTTACAAAATGTTCCATTCAGTGACACGCAGGACAAGAACAGGACACAAATCCCGGTCTTATAGGGGGAAAGTCCTGTGTTGTTTGACCCACTGAACCCCCCAACCTACCTCCTAAGGATTTTGGGTCCTTCATACTACTCTCTACCGTTGTCTCTCTTAATTCTACGTCGTTTTACAGCACCAGGGTGGAGCTGCTGCTCTGCCCGGTGCGTCCCGTACAGACGCTGAAGGGGGATTTTTGCGTTGGTGTCTGACACCGAGAGACACTGACCAAGAGTCAAGATTTTAAGAGTTGCGAGTGAGAATGGGTGGCATCACACACTGTAAGGGTGTAGTTGTGTGTGAAGTGGGAGTACAGAATGAGGATGAGGAGTAATCTGATGCCAGACTCGTGTGATACATTCAATATCCTTCTACATCAATCACCATCTGCTCCCCTTGGCCTGAAGCTGCACCGCACTTTCCCTGTTTGATTTCCTGACTAGCGGGCGCTACATTACCTTTCCACTGCTCGTCTCTGCAGGCGACAACACCCAAGGAAGCCTAATCCCAAACCTCGGGCATTTGCACACATTATACTACACAACATTACAGCCCTTCACAGTGGAGCACTCCTTGCAGCGCTGAGACTGGGGCATATTGCTCCCGCTCTCCCAAATGGATTTCTAACTCAGTCATTTTAGCCAAATTGCCCTTCAGCCTTCTGCAAACATCTCTGAGACAGACACCATTTCGACTCTGTCACTGGAGGGGCTGTGTGTGTGTGTGTGTGTGTGTGTTTTGAAGATAAAGGATTGTCCCTGTAAAGGCTGTTGAATTTGCCTTAATAGTCATCATGGAAGAAGCTAATTTCCATAAAAGTGTCATAAATGGCTGCAGAAAGAATATCAGTGCATGCATCCAGAACAGACGTCCAGGATGGACTTTAGCCTAGCTTAGCACAAAGACTGAAAGCAGGGGGAAACTGCTAGCCTAGCTCCTTTTTAAAATGTCCAAATACTGTACACCTTTGAACATCACAAATCTTCATATATAGGGTTTTATGACTAATTGTTGCAAGGTTTGCAAAGAAACTACAGTTCAGTGTCCCGAGGACCTGCATTTGTATTGGACGATTCTGCAGCACACAGCTTACATACAGTACCAACTGGCATAACATCTAAAATAACAGCTGCAGCTACTTGGCACAGCTTATTTTCCATGATCTACTTGATCCAAATACTGAGTCTATTAACTAACTAACTAACTAACTAACTATGAAGTTAATAAGCTTAAATGAAAGTCTAACTGGGCAAATGCAACTCTTATAATTGATGTGACTTAAAGGAATACGCCGACTTATTGGGAATTTAGCTTATTCACTGTAACCCCCAGGGTAAGACAATTTGATACATACCCTTCTCATCTCTGTGCATGCTGTAACGCTGTCTGACGGCTCCAGCATTAGCTTAGCCCAGCACAGATCCTGCAGGTAACTGGTTCCAACTAGCCTACTGCTCCGAATTGCGACAAAAGTGACAAAATAACACCAACATGTTCCTATTTACATGTTGTTATTTGTAGAGTCACAGCGTGTACAAAAAACAACGTAACATGAGACACAGCCGTCTTCTAACAGTAAACAAACCGGGAACTATATTCTCAGACAGGCTTGCTGCGAGCATATCACTCCACCCAAGTACTATATTCTTCCGCCTGAGAATATAGTTCCCAGTTTGTTTACGGTTAGAAGACAGCTGTGTCTCATGTTACGTTGTTTTTTGTACACACTGTCACTCTACAAATCACAACATGTAAATAGGAACATGTTGGTGTTATTTTGTCACTTATTCGGAGCAGTAGGATTACTGGAACCATTCACCTGCATGTTCTGTGCTGGCCTGATGCCGCTGGAGCCGTCAGACAGCTTTACAGCACGCACTGAAATGAGGAGGGTATGTATGGACTTGTCTAACTCTGGGGCTTACGGTGAATAAGCTAAATTCCCAATAAGTCGGCGTGTTCCTTTAATCAGTTGAATTGTTTAACTAGAAAAGATGCATTACTCCGTTGAAGATGTTGGAACTAAAGTAACACTTTTACACCGGGTGTACAATGGTGTTACAGAGAGGAGCTTCTTCCCTCACTAACAATCTGTGGCTGAGTCCAGACACTGGCTGTAGAGAGCACTTCATTGACATGGCTTACTCATAACTTAAAGCATGGCTATTTCCCAACACCGTTGATGGTAGAGTTTAGGACAAGAAAGGCAAGAAAATGTTCTGTGTGTACAGACAATCACGTTTTATCTTATCTTAATGCTGAAACCTGGAGCTCAACTGAAGACAGGACATCAGTGTCAGTCAACGCAGTGTTTAGCTTTCAATTTCCACTCATGTTAAAGGTGCTGTAGGTAGGATTGTGAAGAAAAATTTGAACATTGACAACTTCTCAGTCCCTCCCCCCCTTTCCGCTAAAGCCCAAAACGGTCTCCTAAGCCCCTCCCCCCACAAGGGAGAATGAATGCGTGTGCATGAGCAGTGATTGACACACAGTTAGACACCCCCCCTGGCCCTGATTGGTGCATCTGAACAGGGAGCTGTGGAATTTTGCAAATCGCACTACAGGCTGTAGGTGGAGCTAGAGGAGACAGATTTTTTTTTAATGACCTGCTTCATGTAGTTCTACTGGAATATAGGGTCAGTTTCAGCAAATATGACAGAAAGGTAGTTCTATAAGGCTTACCTACTGCACCTTTAACCGCTTTGTTGTCTTCCCCTCGACTATGAACTTGTTGTCCTCCTGGGTCAAAATAAAGAATTTGAAAATAAAAAAGTTTTTGTCACTTATATGGATCCATAACACCATGTTTTTACCACGCGATTTACACTTATTCTGGGATTTCATGGTCAGCAAACCTTATTTATATGAAATTATACCTAATTTTTGGGTTAAAAAAGCAGAAATTATGAATGATTTTTGACTATCAGACGATCAGAGGATGTTGAGTGGCTAATCACAGACTGGTATATGTCAAAGTTTAGTCAGGATATTGTTTTGAAACCATTTCAATATTTTTTTCAAATGCTATAACATTGAATAAAACACTCATAATTGAATGAAAGTAATCATTAAATATCCCTGAAGAACTTATGGAACCATCCATGTTATTTTTGGGCAATTTGGTTGAAAGAAAGCCATATATCTGTATTAAAAAAGTTTTAAAACGGGTCAAATTTGACCACACAAGTCACATCAAAGAAATTAACTAGCTTGGCAGTGCAGTTGTTTCCAGTTTTAGCGTTAGGATTGGTTGGCTGTTGGTCAAGGGATAAAGGTCCAAAGATGTTCCATGGTTTAAAATGGATGTGCTTAAAGATAGATGTCTTGCAAGCCAAGTTGTGATTAAAGAAGGGTTCAGCCATTTGGTAAATAGTCGGGCTAAATACAGGGCCATGGTTATAGTCAGGTTAGGGTCAGACTATGACTGTACCAACAGGTTACATGCTTTTTTTCCTAACCTATCAGAGGGACAGACATTCTTTTTGTGTTGAGGGATTGTAGGGCAGAGGGAACAGTGTAACACTAGCTGTCTACTGGGCAGACAGAAGCTGATATTGATCTACTCATATCACTCTGGGTAAGACAGAAAACAAGAGGGTTTCCCCAAATGGGGTGTTACTTTAAACCTCTAAGGATTTTAAGCCAACACCATGCTTTGGACACAGCCACACCACAACACCCCTCTGTCTTACAGGAAAAGTTACCAACAAACTATGTTGTATATCAGGTTTGCGAGGCTGTGAGACTTATTGAAATTGCCAAATGACTTCCGAAATCCGTTAGAGGGGAGGTAGAAACAATGGGCCTGTAATGGGGTAATATCTAGATCCAATAGCTCTCGCCGTAGCTAAGGGACATGCAAATCCATCAGTCCTCCTTTCACTCAGACGCATACAGTAGTCTTCACCCTCTCACAACACAGCCAACAGTCTAATCACACTCAAAAAGAGAGAGAGAGAGAGAGAGAGAGAGAGAGAGAGAGAGAGAGAGCTAGCAGCAGTTAACAGTCGTTAGTGCTGCTTAATAGCTATAAGGCTGCAAACACCCAAGCATCTGATGGAGCTATTTGCAAGGCATGCATTCACTTGTATATGCAAATACACATACTCTGCTTCCTGCTTTATGATGAATCATGCACAAGTTGAAGGAGCTGATGGGATTATATTTCACTGAATTGTACTTCGTACAATATCATGTGACAATTACAAATTGATTGATTGAATTGATTGACAGGCTAAGCTAAGCTGCTCTGTTTCTGCTTCCAGTTGGGATTTTCTGATCAGCTGTATTGCAGCTCCTTTGTCGGCTTACTTAACCTTACCTTATAACTATTCCTGTTTCTGTACCTATGACTGTCACCCCAAATCTTCCTAACCTAAAACAGGCGTAGATTAAAACAGTGTTTTTTAGCAAGTGGTCATTTATTAATATTCCTTAAAATAGTCTGTTCCCAGAGTTATTAGTTAATTCCGCACATAAAAATCACACAGTTTACACAAGTACAACTTAACTTTTTCTAAGTAT